>CM066333.1:94861531-95127110 GCA_033807585.1 Hydrophis major | reverse complement strand
CCTCAGGGGAAGCCTACACAGGGCGTGTTTCAGGAGTCAAGCAGCAAGATGACCAGGGCCGCATAAGGCTCCTGATGTACCAGATGAACCTGTGCAAAGGCTTCCTGGCCAGGGCTGCCACCTCCTTGAGTGGCAGCGGTGACTCCAATTGGTGGCCCCTCATGAATGGGGAAGGCCTGCCCTACCTGAGGTTAGAGATGGAGCATCAACCCCAGATCAGATGGCTAAAAATGATCCCACCTGAATAAAGCCAAGCCCTTCCGTCTTGTCCGTCCCCAGCCTCTTGTCTTCCTGCTAGGTCAGAGGTCTGCGAGCCTGATAACTTTAAGTCTTGTGGACTTCAACTCCCAGAATTCTCCAGCCAGCTATGATGGAACTCCAGAAGTCTTAAAAGTTGCCAAGTTTGGGGACCCCTGGGCTAGGTGGGAAGGTCTCGTTGAATGTTTACTGCCCAGCAGCTGGATTTGGGTATCTGGGCCTTGTAGCTTCATCACCCAGTGGGTTTTTTTGTGGGAACGCACCCCATTACTGCTAGTCTGGCTCCATTCTGCGCTGGGAAGCTGTCATCTTGCTCTCTCGTAGTCACCCTCTCTTTCACCTCTGCCCCCCCCCCCCCGTCCCTCATCCAGGCCGTGTCTATTTCATCAGGGGCCACTTCAACTTCAAAGAGGGCAGGCAAGCCTGCCGTAATGATGGCACTACCGTGGCCAAGGTTGGTCAGCTGTATGCAGCCTGGAGATTCTCCCAGCTAGACCGCTGCAATGGAGGCTGGCTGGAGGACGGCAGTGTGCGCTTCCCATCACTGCTCCCCGCCCACACTGTGGGGGGCTTCCAGACCCTGGCGTCCACAGCTTTGGCTTCCCCAGCAAGCTCCGGAAGAAGTATGGGGTCTACTGTTTCTCTGGGAAGTAGCGGGGCAAAAGCCCCAGGCGGAGGAGGCCACAACTGAAGAACCAAGGAGGCCAACGGATGCCGTCCTTTTTGACTCAAAATTCATCGGGACCCCTTGACGGGAACTTCCCACCATCCATTCCTGGAGTCAGAGTCGGCCTCGATGGTCCAGGCTATAAAGCTTTGACCAAACACCTGTCAGGCGGAGGACAGGAGTGTGGGAATGGCTTTGTAAACACCTCCTTCCCCTTTGATATCCTGGAAAATGACTGCAGTTCCTGAGGTCTTAGTAGTAAAATCGTTCACCCCTTTCCTTTTTTTCTTCCACACTGAAATCTTTTAATATAAGAAATGCTGCCTGGACATTGCCAAGGAAAAAATGACAAGGCAACGATGCAGAGCAATGTGTATCCTTCAATGCGCTTAACAAACTAGGTTACCAGCTCCAATTTCTCCATTGAAATAGGGAACTCCTTGGTTTCACTGACATTATTTAATTAAAAACGTTATAATAGAAATATTATAATGTGTTATTTTGTCCTCTGCATTACACTTTTGATGGACATTCTGTTTGCAAATGTGATAAGTTGTCCATGATGCAACAATATAAGCACAAGATATGTAGAGGGCTACAGTTTGATAACTGAGCTAAATATATTCAGAAAGGATTCCCATGGATTGATTGCAAAGGGCGAAGAGGGAATTCCCCCCTCAGGGGCCATGAATGCGGGGGGGGGGGTTGCAGGCCCCCAGTACCTGCTTGGTGGGTGGGAGGCATCCCAGGGACAGAGTCCCATCAGATGGGCAGCTGGAGTAGGAGGCTCCCCACCACTTTCCCCTATTTGGTGTGTGTGTGTGTGTGTGTGTGTATGTGTGTGTGTGTGTACAAAGCTCTTGGGAATAGTTAGCTGTAAGATGAGCAGGGCAGCCCCAAGTGAGGTGGGAGAAAGAAGGACACCCTTTAAAAGGGAAGTTTAAAGAACCGTTTAGTTATTAGATTATCTTTATATGTACACATATCATAATGTAAAAAAAATGAATAAGAGCAAAAGGCACCACATTCTCCTCCCTCTGTACTAGATCATGAATCTTAGAAGCCTCTTTGAGTTTGTCCTATGGTTTTTTGTGGGGGTGGTGTGGGCCCATCACTTATAGCAGGAGAATTGGGAAGAGGGGGGCAAAGCACCCCCTGACACACATGGTCCCCTTTCTCCCCTCCCTCCCTGCTGCCAAGGAGCCCCCCCCCCGCCTTGTACTTCCAGAACCTCTTGGTTCCCATGGCAATGAGTGTCGGCATTCGGGAGCCCCTTCCCCCGACGCCCCTGGCCCAGCCTGCTCTGGCACCCCAGGCTCCATCACCCTCCCCCCAGAGATGCCCCCAGCTGTCCAAAGTTCCCAGGGCCCTTGGGCGGAGGCTGCTGGCCTCTAGGACTCTGGGGGGCTGCAGGCAAATTGCGGCCGCTGCCACTGGCCGTTCTCCTGCAGCGAATGAGAGGCCAGCGGTGCTGAACGAAGCCTTCGGGGCACAGTACCGGAGGACGGAGTTGACTTCGTAACGCTGCTTTGGTTTGCCAAAGATCTGCGCATCGGCCACTTTGGGGGGGGAGCTGCAAGAGACTGGGAGGAAAGTCCAAGGGTCAGTTGGGTCCCCTGCCCAACAGCTGGAGGGGGGGATGCCTAGCAGGGTGTCTTTGGGTGCACCTGGAGGGGAGGCTGACATTGGACCAGAAGTGCCAAATTGCCCTGAACAGTGTCCAAAGCAGGCTCAGCCGGAGGGGGACGACAAGGCCCAGCGTATCTGCCACATGCAGGAGACCCTGGGCTTCTGCCCAGGCCAACATTGTCCCACTCTTCCGACACCCAAAGGATGGGTCAGGGGGCCCTCTTGGCTGAGTCTAGTGTCTGAATCAGGGACCCCCCAAGCACGATCCTCTCTGCCAAGCGAGCCAGGTAGGTCACCCCCAAAGCCTCTTCCGCCTGTGGCAAAAGATGAGCTTAGGTGCCCGGCCTGAATTCTTGCCTTTAGCTGAAGTCTTTCAAAGGGGTCTCACCTTGGGGAAGGGGCTTCCTCCCCTCGGATACTCACTCAGCCCCATCTTGCAGGTGAAGGGCAGATGGTAGCCACAGGGCAGGTCGCTCCACTTCCCATCCTTTTGCCCGGACAGGCCGACACAGTTCTCTCCGTAGAGAAAGTGGCTGTCAGGCTGCCCGTCATGCCAGTTCTCGTACAGCTTCCAGAGCAGGCAGGGAAAGAGAGAGGTCAACACTCAGGTCTGGGCTGCTCCTGCGGGCAAGGCTGGCAAAGGGGCGAGGGCTGCCCAGGACACTCAGCTCACGCAGGGAGGGAGGGAGGGACTTTCCCTGGGCTGCACCACCCTGTGACCTCATCCCCTGTGGTGAGGGAGCCATTTTCCTTAAACCCTGCAGCTTTCTAACCCGAGTGGCCTGGAAAGGACAGCCAGCGTCCGTGGGCAGGGCAGGGCTGTTATGAGGAGCCGGCCTTTTGGCTCCGTCTGCTAGTAAACGTGGAGGATAATAAGAAGCCCATTTGGGATGGGACACCACAGGCAGAAACCTCCTCCGGGGGTTAAGACCATACCAGTTGCGGAGGCATCCCAGGCCCTCCCACTTGGGAGGCCCCACCCAAGGGATTTTCCTCCTTTCCGAGGGCTCCCAGATGCTGCAGATGCTTCTTTGGCAGGACCGAGTTCCACAGAGTGGTCCCCTTTCCAGAGTTTGAGGCCGCAAGCTCGGGGGTGCTTTCCGAGCACCACTTACCAGAGGGCTCCCGTCAGACCACTGGAAGTCCCCTTCTATCGTGCGGTCATTCAGGCCAATCCACTGGTATTCTTGTACTGACCTGGAAATGGAGGAAGCGTCCTTCAGCCCCCCGGCTCTGGCCCCAGACAAGGGGAGGGGCACACCAAGGACAATCAAAGCAACGGGCGCTGGCTTCCCTCCTGGGGACCCCTGGATCCCCTCACCCTTTCCACTGCACAGGCCAGGAAGGTGAGGAGGACGAACCCAGGGCCCAGCAAGGGCTGCTGGCACAGGTTCTGTTCTGTCCCAGTCAGTCTATGGGGATTGGATAGTTACTTAGGAATTGTGAGCTGTCCCTTTAAGGGAAGGCATCATGGTGAATGTAGTTAAAGGTATCCTGGAAAATGTAGTCCATGTGACCACATCTGTAATCCCGATTGGTCACTATTTGACCCTTGAGAGATTGGGGGAGTTTTCCTCACTTTGGCCTGAACTCACTAACTCATGGCAGCTGCTTTCTATCGCTACGAGATGGGTTAGGAGATAACCATCTTTTACTACAAGGCAGACATACAAAGGATTGGTCATCAAAGAAGACCTTCGTCACAAATGTGAGTTATGAGGACACCTGATGAACCAATAAATGTACTTTGTTATGGACGTCTTGTTGAGTTTATCTATCTGCATCTGCACAGCTTATAAATCCATCTCTGAACAAGATACAGAAAAGTAACAGATGGTGATCTCCTAACCCATCTTGTAGCAATAGAAAGAAGCTGCCATGAGTTAGAGAGTTCAGGCAAGAATGAGGAAAACTCCCCAACCCCTCAAGGGTCAATTCAGTGACCAATCAGGATTACAGATGTGGTTACATGGACTACATTTACCATGATGCCTTCCCTTAAAGGGGACAGCTCATAATTCCTAAGTAACTATCCAATCCCCATGGGACAGAACAGGTTCGCTCAGGCAGCCACGAGAGCCAGACCATCCCATCAGCCCTGAAGCTCAAACTGATCCAAGCCCCCTACTGCTGAGGAAGCTCTGCTCCTCCGGAGACAGGATGTTGGCCAAGTGGGCCCCGTGCTCCCTGCATCGTGTCTCGGCATCCTCCCAGCTCCTCCGGGCAGAAAAGTGCTTGTAGCAGAATCCTTGGAAGGCATCCCAGCCGGGCTGGCACTTCCTCAGCCTGGAGAGAGAAAGAGAAGCCAGGATGAGTCCAGAGGCCTCCGATGTTGGTGGAAGGACGTTGGTCTTGAGAGGAGGAGGAGGAACGGCCAGCCGAGGTTGCCATGAACAGGGCCTAGAATCGCACGGGAGGCTCCTCTGGCCCTCTTGCACCGCATCCCCAGGGAGGGCGGCTGGGAGGGGAAAATAAGAAGTTGCTGCCATTGGGTGGTCTGTGACGTGATCCCCCTCCCCCTTTCTGGGGGCTTCCTTTCTGGACGTCTCCCCTCCCCTCTGGTTCACTTAGGGGCATCCGCTGCTACTCGGCCCCAAGAGCAGCCCAGTCCCTGCACCTCCTGCCCAGCTTCCCTGCGGCTCTGGCCCTCTCAGGGCCCCGTTTACTCACTGACGTCGCAGGCGTCCCCTCCGTATCCCGGCAGGCAGAGGCAGCCTGGACGCCCCCTTTCTTCTGTGCAAGTCCCTCCGTTCCTGCAGGGGTTTGGCATGCAGGTGTCTGAAAGCAGAGGGGCGAGGAGGGAGGTCACCGCAGGTGGTTTTGTCCCTTCCCTTTGCCCAGCAGATGAAGCTCAATCCCAGTGAGACCATTTGGACGCACTGGGCCAGAGGGGGACAAGCAGCGTATCAGGAGGGGATCCAAAGGGGCAGAGAAACAGTCCAGATAGAATGACTGTAAGAAGGCTGAGTTCACATGATCCCCACACTTCTACACCAAGGCACAATGGGCTGTGAAATATCCAGGTATCAGATAAAGCAGGGGTCTGCAACCTTGGCCACTTTAAGACTTCTGGACTTCAACTCCCAGAATTCCTCAGCCAGCACTGGCTGAGAAACTCTGGGAGTCGAAGTCCACAAGTTGTCAAGGTTGGAGATCCCTGAGATAAAGCAAGTCCCATTTTGGTGTGATGGCTGTCTGTGTTCAAGTGAGAGGCTTAGCCTGCTGGTTCCTGAAGGGACACATTTTCTGAGCTTGAGCAATTGAGCGGAACCACTAATTAGGGGTTCCTGCAACCCTTTAAGCCACAATGTATCTAAGGCAAAAGGAAAGTTGAGCCAGCTTCACACCTGACTGCTAAGGACTGGGGGGGGTGGGGGGGTGGCAGTGGATCCTGGGCAAATGCGTGGTGCAAATGCAGCTGTGTTGCCTGGAGTGTTTTTGTGACAGGTGAAATGGAAAACCAGTTTGCCAACCAATTGCCACTGATTAGCCAAGAGGAGCCAAGGAGGTAGAAGTTAGTTCCGGGAGGTCCCAGTTGCTGGGGAGGGAGAGCAGCAGCCCAGCTGCCTCAGGGGACTCACCTTGATCAGCTACAGCCCAGGTGTCTCCAGCCAGGCTTTGTTGGGGCTGTTTGCTTCCTTTTGCAGACTTCACCCCACCCCCGCACCCCTCCTCGCCTCTGTCTGCTCCCCAGTCAGCCAGGAGAGGCAGGAAACTCCGCAAGAGGCTGAAGGGGAAATGGGGGATGCAAAAATGCTGAATGCATCAGCCTGGGATACGGGGCTGGAGGGCTGGTCTGGTCACCCCTTGAAAGGTGTGTGGCAGGTCAACACCCCTGCTGGGCAGTGTTGGGTGGTTCCACGTGTACCTGTGCAGAAATGCCTGCTTTTCATCTCTCAGAGGATTTTGTTCCATTTCCCCCTCTCCGTCCCCCCCCTCCGTCCCTCCCAGGTGACCCCATCTCCCAGAACAAGCACCATCATAGGGAGAGGCTGAAAGGGACAAACAGCCTCAGACCAAGTCCTGGAGCTGGTCACAGTCCGAGAAATGCAAAAGGCCCAGCGGCTCCACCTCCCCACTGGCTGCCCTGATGCTGGTTCTGCCCTGCACAGGCAGGCTGCCGTTGGGCCATCAAGGGGGGCCAGCAGCTGCGTCAGGCCGGATCCAGTGACCTAAAGGGCCCTGCACACCTCAGCTGAGCCTGCCTCGTAAGGCAACCCAAGTGTTGTGAATGAATAATACCAATAAAGTTATCTTGAGCTTGAAGTCAAGTGCAGGTTTCTGGCCCTGCACTTCTGATTGGCTGTTAATGGCAGGATGGGATTGGTCCGTTCAGGAGCATCTGATTGGCCATTAACAGGCCATTCCCACTGGTTAACGGAGCTATCGCTCCAGGTTTGCTATTGGTTGAATAGTTAATAAGTTGCCTATATAAGGAAGGCTATAGCAGCCCTCCAGTTTGAGCTGTCATTGATATGTAAATAGTTTGAAGTTCACTGTTTCTACCGGCTCATCTCCATCATTCGCACCCATGCTCCAGACTTAACACTGGCGACGAGGATGGATTGGATGACATCAGAGCCAACTAAGACAACTAAGCACGTGGCTGAAGCGCACAATGGCGGAACCATGTCCAGCGGCGTAGTACCACCCGCTCCGTTCGATCCAGCTCAAGAGGACTGGGAGTCCTACATGGATCGTTTTCAAATGTTTTTGGAAACAAATAATCGGAAGGATGCCACACCCGGGAAGAAATGGGCGGTATTCCTAACGCACTGCGGCCCGACAGTATTCAAAATGGCTAAGGCATTAGCGAAACCGACGAAGCAAAGGCCAGGGACTGGGACGTCCCCGAACCGCTACTAAGGGCCCACTATGCACCAACCATTCCAACGCTCGTAAGACGACACGAGTTCTATCAAAGAAACCAGCGGAAAGGAGAAAGCATCGCCGATTTCGCAGACCTCCGGAACTTGGGAGGCCTTTGCGATTTCACCGACCTAGAAGAGGCTTTGAGAGACTGAGCAGTCCTAGGCTAGATGCTCTAAACGTACAGAGCAAAATAATGGCAAAGGGCGACATCACCCTTAAAGACGCCATAGCTGAAGCTACAGCAGTGGAGGCAACTAAGAAGTCGGCTGCCCAACTACGCCGAAATCGCGCTCCAGCACACCCACCGGCCGGTGAAGTTTCACCTAATGCAGAAAGGCAGCTGAAGACGGCCCATCATGAGGACCTCTCTTCATTGTCAGACAGCGACGAAGAAGGGGTCCATCGCCTGCGGTCCAATCGGGACCGTTACCCCGAAGTCCAGCAACCGTGCGCTGGCTGCGGGGCCAACCATTACCGCTCCGACTGCAAATTCCGCGACGCGCTCTGCCACGAGTGCGGGAAATGAGGCCACATAGGACAGGTCTGCAGAAGCCTCCTCAGACCCAGCCAGACCTCGAAAGGAACCAACCTCCGCCAATCGACAGGGAATAGCCCTGTAAGGCGAGAACCAGTAAACCACTCCTACAGAAACCGACCCATGAATCGTCTAGCGAGACGGGAAGAGGCCCACCAAACACTCGCTATTGGCCATGCCTCTTCACTAGATGCTAAGAAAATTCGGGTCAAACTCCCTACATACTTTCTCCCAGAATGACCCGCTGGTCAGAATTCTTGGCTGCCTACAATTATCGGCTACAATATCGTCCCGGTAAAGCCATTCCCCACGCTGACGCGCTTAGCCGTACACCGCTCCCTGAAACTATCAACCATCCTGCACCAACGATGACAGCGTTGCAGATCGAGACACTCCACACGCCGCCATTAACTGCCCATGACATCGCGAGAGAAACAAAACGCGATCCCATCTTAGCACGAGTCCTCACATGGGTGGAACGCGGATGGCCATTGGACCAAGTACCAGACGACTTTGCACCATTCAAAAGTCATCAAACAGAGTTGTTCTCGCAGAAGGGCTGTGTCATCTGGGGCGATAGAGTCGTTATCCCAGAACGACTCCAACAGACATTGCTAAGAACCTTGCACGATGGCCACCCTCGCATCGTGCGCATGAAGGGCCTCGCACGAAGCTACGCATGGTGGCCAGGCATCGACAGACAAATCAAATTGTGGGTTAAAACTTGCAGGAGATGCCAAGAAGTAAGCAACGCTCCACCAAAGGCAACCCCAACCGAATGGGAGACGCCGCGGGGACCCTGGTCTCGCATCCATCTGGACTTTGCCGGGCGAACCAAAGGCCATACGTTTTTACTAACCGTCGACGCCTACTCGAATTAGCTCGAGATTCACCAAATGAGCAACACGACCACTGACGCGGCAATCAAAAGACTGGAAAGACTGTTTGCAACCCACGGATTACCAGACGTTCTGGTATCCGACAATGGGCCCCAGTTTACCGCGCTGTCTTTTGAGCAGTACCTGGCTGACCGTGGTATCCGACATGCGTTCACTTCACCTGCACACCCCTGCTGCGAACGGTAGGGCTGAGCGCATGGTACAATTCGTCAAAAGACTCTCCAAAAGATTGACTATGACAACATCGATGAGAAAATCAACCGGATCCTTTTCCTACAGCACATCACACCTCACAGCGTCACCAACAAAACTCCCACCGAGCTGCTAATGGGATGAAAGCTCCACTCCCATCTCGATCGGTTACACCCAGCCTACGAACCGGAAAAACCACTCGGATCCAGCGGCCGATGCCGTATCTTTCAGGTAGGCGATTTAGTATTCGCTAAAAACTTATCGGGCGATCTGCTGTGGGTAGAAGTGACTGTAATCCGCGTAACCAGCCCAAGATCATACCTCGTTCAGTGCCCTGACGACAGACTTTGGAAGCGCCACATAGATCAACTACGATCGCGGCTACCGTCGCGCACTTCCGAACTCCCTTATGACCAAACTGAGGGGGGGGAGATACAGAGGAAAGCAAATTGCAATTAGAGGGAGACCTTTTTGAAGAAACTGATAATGGGACTGAAACGCAGGAACAGGAACCAGGGACCGGAGTGAGTTCACCTCAGGGAGTGGCCAGTGATATTGGTGACGACGGGAACGCGAACTCGGGACCAGAGGCACCCCTACCGATAAACAACGATCTACCTCATCAGAAGTGCAGCCAACCGCCAGGCACTTTGCGAAAATCGAAAAGACTAACAAAACAGCCGTCCTACCTTAAGGACTATGTAACCGCGCCCCGTGGGCAGAAGCCGGGGGAAAGGGGTGTTGTGAATGAATAATACCAATAAAGTTATCTTGAGCTTGAAGTCAAGTGCAGGGTTCTGGCCCTGCACTTCTGATTGGCTGTTAATGGCAGGATGGGATTGGTCCGTTCAGGAGCATCTGATTGGCCATTAACAGGCCATTCCCATTGGTTAATGGAGCTAGCGCTCCAGGTTTGCTATTGGTTGAATAGTTAATAAGTTGCCTATATAAGGAAGGCTATAGCAGCCTTCCAGTTTGAGCTGTCACGATATGTAAATAAAGAGTTTGAAGTTCACTGTTTCTACCGGCTCGTCTCCATCATTCACACCCATGCTCCAGACATAACACCAAGGACGTTGTCATCCCTTTGGCTCACTAGAAGAAAAGCAAACACAGAATGAAAAGCGGGTGGGATTAATTCAGCAAAACTGGACCTCCAGGAAAACGAAAACACGGGCGGAAGATTGCCCTGCATACAAAGTTATTCCTCTAGTTTTCTACAGGGAGGGGGATTCACGATGGAGCTGCTTTAATCTGTGTCACTGCTGTGGGGAGGCCTCCTGGGCCAGCTCTGCTGGTGGTCCCAGCACCCTAATTTCTCATGTGGAAACCGCACTGTGTGATTTTCCAGACTCCTGTAGTTGGCAAAGGGATGGCCCGATGCAACTGCTCCATCTTTCTCTCATCAGCTCATTTCTCTTGTGTTTACTTGCCAAGCATTTTGAAATTTGAGTGGGAAGGAAGGAAGGAAGGAAGGAAGGAAGGAAGGAAGGAAGGAAGGAAGGAAGGAAGGAAGGAAGGAAGGAAGGAGAGAAGGAGGGAGGGAGAGAAGGAAGGAAGGAAGGGATAATATAGGCATCCCTGCCTGTTGACTTTGGCATGGCACAGGCTGATGGAGAATACCGTCTGTTCTTGAGGAGGAGCCCATCCTTCTAATATTGGGCTGGGGGCAGCATGGAAAGGGATGGAGGGAGGGCAGCCAGGGCCAAGCCTTGGCTGCCAGCCATCTCTGCTCTGCCATCAAGCCGAGTGGCTTCTGGGGGTACGGAGACACCCCATTTCCTAGTTGCCTTGGAAAAGAGGCAAGATTAAAAGGTAGCTAAATAAAAATGGGACAACCCATTTCCCATGGCTGGTGCTGCAATCATTTGGCCAGAGAGAGAGAGAGAGAAAGCGATGCCAGGCGACAGGGCCCAAATGGATGGCAGGGACCAGGGAGGGCTTCTCCTGCCTCCAGATACAACCCTGGGATCTGAAAATATTTTCAGCCTCTGAAACTCCCCCAATTTCTCTCCACATTTCATCTCTTTTGGTCACAAAACAAAGCAAAAAACTTCTTAAGGACCCAATTTGGAACCACTGCTTTTCTGGTCTCCTACTGCTCCATTCCAAGGCTATTTCACCCTCTCGGTGGAAGTGACAAATGTCTGCCCAACTAGAGATGCTTTGAGCAGTGCAGTGATTTCCCCAGCCACACCAAAGGGAAGTTGGAGGCCCTTTCCCAGATCCCAGGGGACCCTGCAGGCCTCCCCACACCTCCTTCTGCCCTCCCCTCCCCCACTGGATTTCGAACCCTGGCCATGTTTCTTCCTCCGTTTGATAGAGAACTTATTTTGGATCCCAGTGCTGAGCCTGATGACCTCGGGGTCCCTTTTAGCTCTAATGGGGCTCCAGCGATTCCCTGAACTCAGAGGGGAAAAAGTTCATTAATGCAGGAAAGAAGAAAGAACAGGAGGGAAAGAAGTAAAGAAAGACAGAGACAGTTACAGACACCCAGACACTTTTCTTCTAGAAAGCTTTTAATGTCTTCTTTCTCTTTCAAATTAGTCTCCTTCCTGGCCTGTTTTTTTCACGGAGACCCTGGTTAAAACACTTCATAGAAGTAGGAGAGACTTAGAGCAGGGGCTCTCTAGGGGGGTTTGTGTCTGTGGGCAACACTTGTGCTTCTCTGGCTCCTTTGCCTTCCCCAGTCCTGGAAGTGAGCAGGGAGGAAGAGGAAGAGGAGGAGGGGGAGGAGGAGGAGAGACACAGGAAAGTGCAGCCTGAAAAGAGAGGTGGGCTTAGTGTGGCAGGACAGCCAAAATAGTGGCCAAGGATGCCAAGGCTAGAGAGCCCAAAGGGTTACCTGACACGCTGCCAGATGCTCCCAGGCTGGCCCTTTCAGTGGGTGGAACTGGCCGAGAGCGTGTAGTAGTCAAGGAGACCTCCAGGAATGGGGTGCTGAAGAAGTCCAAGCCCAGAGAGCCTCCGGAGGGGAGAGCCTCCTGGGGTCCTGGGGGCCCTTCTTCGTCCGCCGCTGGCACCGCTGTCCTCAGAACCAGCTCCTCCTCCTCCTCTGATGCTTCGGCCTGCAGCTCCTCCTTGGTTGGCTCTGGCTCCCCTCCAAAGCCAGCAAAGGCCTCCGAGGCAGCCTCGCCCTCATCCGGAGGACCAGAGGACCTGGGTGGTGGGGTCCAGGAGGAGCCCGAGTGGTCCCCGCTCTCTTCAGACGAGCTGGCTGGCGTCATGCTCAGGGATGGGAGCAGCAGGGGGACCCAGGGGGTCCCTGGGAAAGCGGCCATCCCTGGAGGCTCTGCTCCTGCCTCTCGGGGAGGCCCAGAAACAGGGCTGCTTTCAACTTGCCCCGCCGAAGGCGTTCCTGCGCCAGCTTCTGTGGATGGACTGGAAGCGAGGCTGGCACCGTGGCTCCTTTCCAAGGCGGCCTCTGAGGGAGGCACAGAGGGACCTCTGTGGACTCCGCTCCCTGGGCTGTCGGAGAAGATGGCTGCAGTCTCAGAAGGTGAGGGCTCTACAGGGCCGTGGATGGTGTGGGTTTCCTTCTCCTCCCTGGGCTGGATCCCCACTGCCTCTCCATCCACAGCCTCCCCTTCCTGGGGAGCTGCCTCCACGATCTCTGGCTCGCCTTTCTCCCTCTCCGGTCTTTGGTCCAGGGGCTGGGCCTCCTGGGTGCTGGGCACCTCCTCCGCCCTGGCCTCCACCATCTCTCGCTCTGAAAAGCCGAAGGAAATGGGTGAGGGAGAGAAGCAGCGTCCACCCACCCCCACATCCACAAAGCCAATGGGCAGCACAGCTTCATTTCCCACAACAACACGCAGCTTCTGGGGCCTCGGGCCTCCATCTTTGTACAGGTGGGCATGGTCAAATGTCCGTGCCTCTTGGGCCAAATTCTAATCAATTTGCAATTAATTCATCCAACATCAACCGTCAGATATTAGTTCCTATCAATCTCCTCTCCGATATCCAGGCAAATTAGAGGGATCTGGTGGGCGTGGAGTTTCTCCATCAAGGACCGTAAGTCTTTTTTCACACACCCTCCCCCCAAATACACCCGTGCCCCATCAGGCCCTGGGAAGCCCATTTCTTGCAAGTAAGGCCTCAGCGGCTGCTGGCCCCCAGCTGCCCCCACTACCCCAGCTTGAGTCCCTCCCATCATCTGAAATGTCGCGGAGTCGCCTGGTCAGACCCCCCAGGAAGATGGGCATTGAATACAGCCAGACAATTAGCCTCACAGACAAATGGCTGCAGCCCCCTCATGCCGCCTCCCCCTGCCCCTCCCCAGCCCTCCTCGCCCTGAGAAATCCCCCATGAGACAACTGGCCCGGCCAATTTGCCCCGCGTGGGATTACCTGCCAAATGCCAGAAATCTGCACAGAAAAACTCAGCAAATGCCAGAGGCCAAGGAAAACTTCCTCCTCTTCCTGCTCCTCTCCGTCCTTGTCTCCCCTTCCTTCCCTCCCTCTCTGATCCAGCTTACCTCCCCCACCAATACCCCTCAAGCTCTCTGCCCCCCCCCCCCCATTGTACAACCAGCCCAATCTGGGGGTTTGAATTCAAGTCTCCACTCCTTGTGCACTGCTGGCTGTGAAAAGTTGACTGCAAAATGAATGGTGCCACATTGCCCTGTGCTGAAAAGTTTGGCCCTTTCTGGTTAACAAGCGGTGTGTGTATGTGCGTGTGTGTGTGTGTGTTGGTGGTAGAAGAGGCTGTGTGTGGCAAAGAACTCCAGGAACAGGCGTGGGATCCAGGGGGGGAAGAGGACCCAGCCATGCTCCTCTGCCCCCTTGCCAGCCCACAGCCTGTGAACAGGGTGGCTTCCCCACTGCCTGGGTGGGTGCCTGGTTAGGCTTCGTCGCTCTGCTCTCCGAAACACACGAGTGGACAGTAAACGTGCAACGTGAGCTGGCCAGAGAGAGGGGAGTCAGCTGGGCCAGGAGGAGGCAACTGGGGGAGGGGACTGTGGCCAATTGTCCCATGAAGGGCAGTTCTGTCCCCCTCATCTCTCTTTTCTGGCTAAAGAAGGCATCCCTCTGATCATTGTCTCTGTACCCGGACTATCGGTATTCCCACATGCCGACATGAACCTTCAGGTGGAGCTGTGGATTGTTTCGATTTTGGAGAATACTCAAAGCGCTACATCCAAGATGGTTTGACAGAAAACAGAGGCAAAGGAGATGATCCTAAAACCTACAAAAATGGCTTGCTCCCCCTCTGCCCCCACAGAACGGAGGGATTGGAGAAAAATAGATCTCAGTGCTTATAAGCGGTTTGTGTGGTGTCTCCGTGGCTCTTAGCTCGGGGCTGCTGGCACAGTCCCATTGCTTTCAAGTCGTAGAAGAGCACACAGCTTACTCTCTTGCACTCCCTTTCTCCAATCTCTCTTCTCTGAAAGGGAAGAAAGAAAGAAACATTCACAGGTTAGGCACAATTCAATGTATTGACTGCAATGGAGATCATGTGGCTGAAGAATGCAGCAACGGTCATAAATGGTTGGAAATTGGTATAAAGTTATTTTTTCAGCACCATTGCAACTTTGAATGGTCACTGAATAAATGGTTGGTAAGACTGTTTACTATTGACCTCACCCCTTTCCTAAGAAGTCTGTAGGGGCCGTGCATAAGTGCACCAACGTGCCTACCATCCCTGTCCTATTGTTTCTTATTGATAACTATGTTTTTACTTATACCTATTATCTTGTAAGCAATTGACAAACCAAATAAAATAAAAAAAATAAAAAATTAAGGACCACTTGCATAGAAATCGGCCACTGGGGCGAACTAAAGTTCCAGGCAAGCAGAAAGAAAGTGAAATCTACAACATGGCAAAGAAGGGAATGGCTCTTGGGGCATTTCAAAGAATTTTTGAAGAATTGGGAGAGAAACTTATAACAAATTTAGCAGTGATAACTTCTGCACCTGTAAATGTACTTTTGAAAAAAAAAATTATAAAGAGAAGAAATGAAAAAATGTTAGACAACAATACAGAAGAATTTATGGCTAGACAGGATGAAGAGAGGATACAAACTGTAACTGATCGGGAAATATAGGAACATAAAGAAATTGAGGATTACAAAATAGCGAAGACTATCAGAGTAGAAATACAAATGCCAAACCAAGAGATGAAAAAAGTTCTGGGCTGGGACTTCATTTTGGACTTACAAAGGAGTGTTTTTAAAACTCCAAGAAATATTTGAGATGGAAGAAAGTAAATGTGAATGGAAATTCAATCCTACTACAGTAACTTCATGAATCAAAGATGAACATTGTCAGAAACAAAATAAAGAATATAAAGTTAACTTGTTTGACCTAAGATACAGTAAGGAAAAAAATAAAGTTCTGGAAACCCTTTATAGACTTTTTGCTGACATTTGAACAAAAATGAGGATTTTTGGATTTGTGGATGGCCAAATGGGAGGGTTATGGGAAGAAATGAATCATGTATGTAATTAATTCCATTAGGGGCGGGGTTTTATTCATTTGCCAGTATTTGTTGCAAGGAGTGTTGGGAGTTGCTCCTTTAAATATTCTTTTTTTTTTCTGTCTCCTTTTGTTTCCTGATTTCAGTTTGTGTTACCTTTAAACTCATCTTTAAGTGTTTTTTTTAAAGATGCCCCTCCCTTCCCACCTACCAGGCCCATGTTGCCTGTCACAGCTGCCGCCTCCTTCCTCCCCCTCTTCTCCGCTCCGCCTGTCACAACCGCCTGGGCCAGCCTCCACGGGCTCTGCGGTGGCTGCCTCCTCCAAGGCTTCGCTTGGCTCCTCTGGCACCCCAAGGGGGTCCTGGAAGAGGGGCACAGAATAAATGGCCCCCCTGGACTCCTTGGCCCCCTCCGGCTCTCCCTCCAGCAGCTGCAGCTCCTCCATCTCCTGGGTCACCGTTGTGATCTCCTGGCTGCTTCTCTCGGCCTCTGGGAGGGGCGATTCCCAGGAGGGGCTGGTCTGCCCTGCAGCAGGAAGAGAAGCAGGCGTTACTGCCCACGCCTTCTTCTGGGACCCTCAGAGCGATCTGGGCAGGCGGGCTGGCAGCCAGTGTGGTCGCTTGACGGGGAATCTGTCCTCTTCCACAACCACAATCTGCCGAGAAACGCAAGCGCTGGCTCTGGCCTCCAGTGACCTTTGGGAGGAGAAGGAGCAAGGAGGAGGGAAGCCCCGGCCCTTTTGGGCTCTAGGAACGGAGGAGCACGGAGCACCCCCCCCCACTCAGGTCCCTCTCAGGATGTTAAAGGTAAGAGAGCCGGGAGGGCTGGGCTACCAAGGGGCTTCCAGGCAGCGGGTCCCCAGATGTTACTTGTGGGAAGCTGTGGCTGGCCTGGCCACCAGAGGGAACCAGGGCCGCTCACTGCCAAGTAGGTCTCTTCTACCAGGCGCAGGGGTGAGTTGCTACGGGTACGCCCAGCTTCGGCAGGACCCCTAGCTAATGTTAGGGCTGGTTTGGAGAAGCGCCAAATCCCATCACTGGCTGGCCCCTCCCAGGAGTCTCCACACAGCCCCGTTTTGGATGTAAGTGCAGGACCCACGCAGAGGCCAGAAACCGAGGCCCTGGAAGGCTGGGAACGAGCCTGTCCCCAGTCTCCAGAGGGCCTCCAGAGCCCAGGGAAGGCCCTTTCCATCCTCCCCGAGGCTTGAGGAAAGCCTCCGGACCCTGGGGAAGGTGAAAATGCCCCCCGCACCAGCTAGGCAATGCCCACCACCCCAACAACCGGGCAGAGAACCCATTGCTGACATTTTTGAAGGCCACCCCTGGCCAGATGTGGTGAAGATGACCACTAGGCATGCAAGTGGAATGCACACCCCGTGTCCTGAGCCACCCATCCTATCAAGGGGAGGACAGGGAGGCACCTGCTGGCTCTGGAAGCCCTTGGCTCATAAGGGGCTCCAGCTCCACTCATTGAGCTTCTTTAGGCCACTCAGAGGCCTGGCCGATTGTGTGCATTTGTATGGCAACTTTTTCCCAGAAAGATCCTGGGGAAAAGGACTGAAGGCACTGCAAGAAATGCAGCTGCTGCTAAGAGCCCAGCCAGCTAAACGTTCATCCTCCTCTTTTTCCTGGCAGGAGGCAAAGGAGGGCGAAAGCTGCTCCTCAAGAGGCAGGAGTGGAGCCCTGAACCCCACAAGGAAGATCCCTGCTTACCTCGGAAGCAGAACACGTCGAACTTGCTCTGGGGGTCTGGGAATCCCGTCTGATTGCGGAAGACGAAGAGGGTCTTGACTCCCGGCATGTTCCCTCCGCACTTCTCACGGGGCGTCACAATTGGGTAGCGCACACTGCCGTCTGCCAGCCAGCCTGGGTTGCAGTGGTCCAGCCCTTGGTTCCAGGCTGCATAGAGCTGGCCTGTCGTGGCCATTTCCAAGCCCAGTTTTTCACAGGCAGCTCTGGCCTCCTCCCAGGTGAATTTCCCCAGGGAACTCTCCACAAACAGGTCCCCTGAAGGCAGAAATTGCAGCAGCTCATAAAAGAGAAAAGCACCAGCATGTTTTATTTATTCAAATACTGACCACACAGGGTGTTCTTTGGAATCAGTTTGGCTTTAAAAAAAAATCAGAAAAAATGGAATTTACTGGTGGGAGGCAACAGGGTGTTTCTTGTATAATGTTTCTATTCTACAATCAATCTGATTTCCAAAGAATATATTTTTTCAAAGTATAGTCCACAGCCCACAAAAGGCCACAAAACTGACCATAAAGTTCTTCAGCGTAGCAGTAGACGTCGTACATGTCACCTGGATCAACTATGCCGTAATTGCGGATTCCCGGAAAGCCATTCATGTCTCCATAGCAGGCTTCGCGAGGGGTATGGATAGGGTACCTAGAGGTGATCATAGGGTGATTACACGATAAGGCAAGTCAGGTCTGGCTGCCTGTGGTCAGGGTGGAAAAGAACCCAAGAATGTGAAACGGAAATAAACAGGAGCTGAACCAACCAGCTTGTGAGAGAAAATGGCAAATGAAAGTGGAACCATTCAGCCTGGAGTTCAGCTCCGGTGGGCTTCTCTTCCTGGCTCTCTTCCTGCCTTGGGGAAGAGGAGCCACACGGCCAGAGGCCTCCAGAGGCTTTGCCAAGGACTAGGCAGGATGCAAGCAGAGGCCACTGGTGGGCAGGGAGGACCTGCTTCCCCCATCTTCAACCTGCCCAATTATATAGGAACTCTGCAATTTTCCCACCCCACAAAGAGAGACGTGTCTGTTTGAAGAAAAAAAGAGATTGAGGAGAAAATCTATAAAGTACATTCATTACCATGCAAATAATTCAATTCAGCAAACTAGGAACTTGTTTATTTTGCTGGTCTATGTTAGGAGGCGAATGTATCTTTGTAACAGTGAAATCTAAAATATTTATTTTGCCAAAGTAGTTCTAGGTTAGTATGCATTAATATTTGGGTCCTGCTTCTTTTCCTCCATGCATACATTGAAATGGGTTTCTAGGTGAAGAATATAGAGGTATTTTTTTTTTCTAAGCATGGATACTAACTCTAACCAGAAAATGAAGAACTGAAAACAAAACTTTTAAGTAAGACGACTAAGAAAAAGTGAAATAAAAACGCAAACACATGAATTTCAAAAGTACAAATGCTTCAAGCTGTCATGTTGAATATTTCTCTCCGGACAAGGTAATTCTTAGGGAATTACAGCGCTGCAGCTCATCCCAGGAAATGCGCTTTTGCTGCAGGATTGTCGAAACGTTTTTGCGTTAAAATAAAACCAACACCGATCCCGGCGGTGCAGAGTTCAAGGTGCCTTTTACTTCCCCAACAAACCCGGCAACGAAGCAGAGGAACGGCAGCCTTCCGCCTCGGTCCACGGACTTCCGGGCCGGTGCCTTCCAGGGCCGGATTCCCCGACACCCCCTCTCCGCGCTCCCTTACCTGACGGTCTGGTCCGCGAGCCAGCCGGCGTCGCACTGCTCATAGCCGCTGCGATAGGCGGCTTGGAGCTGCTCGGGGGTGGCGATGGCCGCCCCGATCCGGGCGCAGGCCGCCTGAGCCTGGGGAAAGGTGTAGGCGTAGCGGGAAGAGCCTCCCCGGTAGTGGAAGACGACCCCTGCAAGGCGAGAGGAGGAAGGGGCTGCAGACCTCGGGGGCGCCGGGCCCCCCAAGCGCTTGGCCGGCCGGCCGCCCCTCGCCGGCCCCGGCTTCTGCCTGGCCTCTCCCGGGGCTTCTCCAACGGTGGTGGCTCGGCTCTCTCGGGCAGGAGGGGGGCAGCTTGGCGGGGGAGGCGGCCCGAGCGCCTTTCTCTCGGAGCGGGCGGAGGGCAGCCGCCTGCAAGCCTCGCTAGTCATTCCCAGGACCGTTGCAACTCCGAGGGTCACTTTACTAACCCCCCCCCCCCGTCCTCAACCGTCCGGGGAGCTTCACTGCAGGGCTTCCTGCCCCCCCCCCCCCCCCCCCGCCAAACGATGCCCCGTGGGACGCTTCCTCTGAGCTCTCTCTGGGTCTTGCTCTCCTGGGCATTTGCTCCCAGCATCTTTCCTTTTTTTCCTTTCCTTTCTTTCTCTTTCTCTCTTTTTCTTTCCTTCTTTCTCTCTCTCTCTCCTCCCCCCCAAACTACAGCTGTCCTTAATAAAGGAAACGTCAAAATGCCTGCCAGCTTTGAAGAGCAAGGGTACACTTTTTGTTGCGTTCATTGCTAACCTGGAAATCTCCCCAAGGCTGGGTCCTCTTGGGGCCTTTGTAGGATCTTAATTTCGTTATGGCCTCTAGGTTTGCTTTGCTTTATCAACTAATTTTGAAGGTTGACAGCGTTGAACTAGTAGGGGGAAAGGATCTTCCTTGAAAGAAATAGATTCTTCTAGCCTAAAATGATTTTTTTAAAATACTCTACATGAGAATTTTGCTTCATGGAATGAAAGAAAGGAAAGTAGAACATATGATAATAATAGAGTTGGAAGGGATCATGGAGGTCTTTGAGTTCAACCTTCTACCATTCTGAACAAATGGCTGTCCAGCCTCTTCCTGAAACCCCCCAGTGTTGGAGCAGTCACAACTTCTGGAGGAAAGCTATTCCACTGGTTGGTTGCTCTTACTATTAGGAAATTAGTTTCTAGGTTGACTTCTCTCCTTGGTTAGTTTCCAACCATTGTTTCTTCTCTTGCCTTTTGGTGGCCCCTTCAAATATTGGAGCCCTTCAAATATTGGACAACTGCTATCCTGTCACCCCTAGTCAATTCTTTCCTTTTCTAGACGAGACATACCCAACACCTGTAACCACTGTTCATGTTTTAGTCTTCTCAAGGAAATGCTTGCTAATGCTTGCTAGTCCACCAGTCAGAATATGGGGATCATAAATTGAATCAAGCAGAAATAAATAATGTAAATACATAGTAGATATATATACCGGTAGTAGTTTGAGAAAAACTGCTTGGATCATAGCAAGGAAGTAGTCAAATGAGAGATTTTAAGAACTTGAAGGAGATCTGCGTGAAAGAATTTAAGCCACAAATGTGAAGCTACTGCTGAGATCTCCATGAAATGATTCCACTGTGTGGCATATTGCGCATTATGGATTAGGTTACATTTCAAACAAGATTCCCAACTGAATCGGCTGTGAAAGTGCAGCGTCCTAGCAGTTTGAACTCTCACCAGAAATAAGGACAGGCCTGGGTGGGCTGGGAATCGCTTACCCTTCACCTTGACCTCCAGGAAATCCTGCCCATCCTCAATCCCGTGTTGAGCGTCACAGCGATACAGTCCGGAGTCGTTGGACTGCAGCTCACTCAGGACCAGGGTGGCGTCCGTGGGCGAGTCGGAGTAGAAGGGCAGGAAGACTCGGTTGCGGTAGATTTCGCTGACTTTGACCTTTAGGCCCCGGGCCACCAGGATCTCGATCTCTTTGCCATTGGCATGGAAGGTCCATTTGACTCGGAGGGTGCCCCGAACCCCGTGGTGGCTGGCTGTTCCAGCAGTGGGCAGCGGCCGCAGGTAGGTGATGTGGCAGGGGATGGTCAGGCTGCCTGACAGGACGGCTCGTACGGGCGGATACTTAGAAATGGAGACCTGCAGAGCTTTGAGGTCATCTGAGGGGAGAAAGGGGGGGGTGTCACCTGAAGAACTGGCAGGGACTGAATGGGTCTTTTGGGAGGGTGGATTTTCCCCCCTTCCTTTGACTTGCAATCTGAAGCAATGACTGACCATGGCATCTCTGGAGGGTCTCCTGGCCCTGGACGAGATGGACAATGTTGCCTGTTAACCGTTCCACCTGTTTCCACCAGCATCACTTGGAGGAGCTCCAGAGAGGTGACAAGGGGCCCGGGGGAGGTCATGGCGGCTGTTACCCACCTCCCCCTTTTCTCCAAAGGGCAAAAGGCGGAAGACTCGGGGCCTGGTGGCTAGGCCTGCCTTCTGCCAGGGACGGAGGGGAATGCTTGGCCCACCCCTCCCAGCCATGGCTTCTGCCCCACCAGGCCTGGTGGCCACGTTACCTGTGCTCTCCCGGGCAAAGGGGAAGGAGGCCCCCAGGGACAGCAGCTGGGCCAAGGCAGCGCAGAGCAAGAGGTCTCGGCAGTGGGCCATCCTGGTCCTGCCTGCAGAGGGGCAGGAAACTGGGGTTAGAGGGAGGGAAGGCTTAAGCGGTGGGAGGAAAAAAAGGGACACCTGCAGATCTGAATGCCCAGGAGACCCAGATGCCTGTCAGGGGGATTGACTGGCAGTCAGACAAGCATCCGGGTCTCTCTGCACCGGATTGTTCCCAACCTGGATGGCATCCCCCACAGCAAAGGAATCAGCTGGGAACTGGCCTTGAACTTGAGAACCCCTCCCCGCCCCCCTTGGAAAGGATGTTTTCCAGGTGGACCCATTCTGGCCACTTTGCAGCCTGGGCCCCAAATGCCTCCAGCTTCTCTGGCTCCATCGCGCCAAGGAAACGGCTTGCAGGGGGGCTGGGGGGCTGAGTTTTTAGGTAGGTGCTCAGAAGGCGCTTTGGGGGGGTGGGAAAAGACTGGGACAAAGAAGCTCCCAGACAGCACAATCTGGAAAGTGTGAGAGCGCCACCCGCTGGCCTTTAACAGAGGAGGAAAAGGGAGAAGAAATCCTACCGAACCGCCTTTGAGGAAGAAAACGTTGCTAGCACGTAGTCGGTGTCAATGTCACCGTGAAAGTATACTACAAAGTATAGTGTCGAGGAAGCTTGTCGGGCTCTGCAGGGAACCCCCATCCGACGGCTGCCTTTTATCTCCACATAAAACTTCCCTAGCCCTGGCAGGGAGACGAAGGAAAGCAGCTCCCAGACTCTCCTTCTCTCCCTTCCCCCCTTCTCCCCTCTCCTCCCCCACTCCTGGGTCCACCTAACTGAGTTCGGTTTGGAAAGAAGAGACTGAGAATGGGGGGGAGGGGTGTCCAGCCGGTCCAGAGCGATGGAAACCTAGATAGAAGAGTTGGTTTTACTCTTTGGACAGATACTTTGGCAGGAGAGGAAAAAAAAAAAAATCCCCTCCTGGCAGACATAAAATACTGATCAGGTGGGCCTTGTTCCAAAGAGATCAAAATGTGGATGAAGAAGAACAGCAATGCCCTTTGGATACGAGAGGGCTCCCAACCCTTTTATTGCGGATTCCAAGAATTGAATAGGACTGGAAATCATACTGAATTCCTCCACGATGGAAACGGCACTTAACTCTGGGAACACACCTCCATCGGGATTCAGGCTTCTTGCTTGCTCCAGAGGGCGAAGACTGGACAATGGGTTTGTGCTGTCCCAGCCAATCGATGGGAATTGGATAGTTACTTAGGAATTATGAGCTGTCCCCTTAGGGGAAGGCATCATGGTAAAGGTAGTTAAAGGTATCCTGGGAAATGTAGTCCAGGTCACGTGTCCACATCTGTAATCCCGATGGGTCACTAATTTGACCCTCAAAGGGTTGGGGGAGTTTTCCTCACTTTTGCCTGAACTCCCTAACTCACGGGAGCTGTTTTCTATCGCTAGGAGATGGGTTAGGCAAGGGGTCTCCAACCTTGGCAACTTGAAGACTTGTGGACTTCAACTCCCAGAATTCCTCAGCCAGTTGGCTGAGGAAGTCTGGGAGTTGAAGTCCACAAGTCTTCAAGTTGCCAAGGTTGGAGACCCCTGGGTTAGGCGATAACCATCTTTTACTACAAGGCAGATATACAAAGGATTGGTCATTAAAGAAGAACTTCGTCACAAACGTGAGTTATGAGGATACCTGATGAACCAATAAGTGTACTTTGTTAAGGAGGTCTTGTTGATTTTATCTATCTGCATCTGCACAGCTTCAAATCCACCTCTGTGCAGAGACAGAAGAATGGGAGGGAACTGGAAGGGCGCAGCTACAGCGGAGAGAGGAGGACCTAGAATCCTAGGCTGGGGAGGGAGCTTTTGGTCCAACCCGCTGCTCAGGGCAGGAGCTTTGGACTGTCCCAGGCAAGCGGGGTGAGAGAAAGGAGTCGAAACAGGGAGGACATCTTGACCGCTGCTGTCAGTCGGGGTCCACAGGAAGAGCTCCTCCAAACAAAGGCTGAGCGTTGTCCGGGCGGGTGGATCCTGCAGCCCGGGGGGGGCTTTTAGACCTGATAGGCCACTTCCAGCTCTGGGACTTCTTGGACGCGGGTTCCGCCAAAGGCCTCCTGCCAAAGTGGAGCTCAGAAAGCGGCCAGGAGATGCCTCCTTCTCGGCAGCTGGCAAGAGGCAAGCCCTGCTTTCCAAGGGGCTGCTGACCTTTCTCGCCTCATTGAAGCGTCTCCTCCAGGATTTATGGAGGCGGCTCCGGTCTGGCTCCTCTGCCTGGCAGCGAGGCGGGGGAAGGCGAGGCTTTGGCCCCCCAAAGCGGTGAAGCCAACCAGCCCGGCCTTCGCGGGCAGCCCGCCCGGGGACTCCAACGACCGTCGCCCGGCTTTTGCTTCTCGGGTCTCCCTCCACCTTCTCGGGGTGGCCGCAGCAGCCGCGCACCGGACCTTCAGCTCTCCTCGGAAGGCGCGCCGGGGCGGTCCTCGCCCCCCAGGTCGCGCGCGGGTCCCCGTCCAGCTCCGAAGGCGCGCGGGAAGCGGAGAGCCCAGGCGGCGGGCTCCCGAAGAGGAGGCGCTTGCTCCGGCAGCCCCCGGCCCTCAAGGGGGCTTGGGCGAAGCGGGACGTCCCCCTCCGGCAGCCCCCGGCCTTCCCCGGTCTTGTGTGCGGGTGCCCGGAGCCCGTCCGGTCCGGGGCGGCTGAGCCCGAGACGCGCCACCCTTGTCGCCCCCAAAGGTTTCGCTCGACACGGCCGCGGGGGGAAATCCCTTCCTGAAGCCTTCGCCCTAGGGGCGAAGCGGGGGAAAGAGCGGCTTCTTCTCGCTGGACGCCTGGAGAGGGAGAAGCGGCGCCCCTCGACTCCCGTCGGCCCCGAGGTCCCCCCGCCCTGGGGCTCGGCCTCCGAGCCTCGCGTCCCGGACCCCGCTGCCCGCCTTGCAAGAGGAGAGGCTGGGCGAGAGCGAAAAGGGCGAGGCCAAAGCGCGTCTCCGCGTTGGGCGGGAGCGCGACTTTGGGCAGCTGCAAGCGTCTGTCAAAAGTTTTGCGCGCAGCTTTCTCTGGAGACGCTGCCTGGTTCACTCGCTCTGGCTCTCTCTCTCTCTCTCACACACACACACACACAATGCTGAGTGTGGAGCGGTGAGGAAACCAATACTGGCAAAAGGCCGGATCGCTTAGGGAAGTAGCCAGTTTCTAAAGCGGTAATATAAGTAGTAAAATGAGACAGGCTGCCTTGCCAAGCCAACCCCTCCACACACCCCAACCAATTCTTTCTTTTCCTAACGTCCAGCTGAAATCCCGACGGATAATTAGGGTTAGTTTTTTTCCTTCCTTAAGTTCAGCTTCCCTCTCTAGACCATTTCCAGGGTCTCTGAGGCAACTTAAGGGGGCCCAAGGCCGCGGATATTCCCCAGGGCGGAGGAAGAGGTGGGACTAAAGGCTGAGACGAAGCAGGAAAAAAACAGGCCCTCCCCACCCGGTGATCCTGAGTGGCATCAGGGTGTTTCCAGCATCCCCCAGTTTGAGACAAACTCAGACTGGAGGGGGTGTTTCTTTGGCATCTTTCCCTGCTTCAACCTCTGGCATGGGGGGGGGGTCACCATCAGCTCTATGCCCTCTGCCTCTGGTGGTCCTCAAGGACTTTTGAGCTGGGCAGCTATTTGTCCAGTCTGCTTCCTAAAGGCCTGCTCTGGCCTTGGTGACACTCCCAACCCCGCCTCTCTCCTCAGGCACTGACTTGATGGGCTTGGCCAGGTGACCCCTTTGGTTTATCTACCTGGTAAAGGTGGTTGCCCTGCTTTCCAATGCAAAGGTCTGCCTGTTTCACCAGAGGCTCCCAAACCGAGGTCAGGGCTGTTGCTGTGGCAAATGGAGATATCCTGGATCTTGTGCTGTAATCTCCTGGGTCGTTTGTTTTGTAGTGATCTTTTTTCCATTAACCTCTCGTGTTTTAACAGTTTGGGTAATGGGTTATGTGATGGGCTTGCGAGTTCTTTTGTTGTGGTACCCTGGGTCCTGCGTTGTAATCTCCTGGGTCGTTTGTGTTTTGGTCTCTTTTCCATTAGGAGATTACAGCACAAGATCCAGGATATCTCCACAACAAAACTCACAAGGCCATCACACAGCCCATTATACCTACATCAGCTCCATCAGAGGCAGCAGCACAGCCAACCAGCCCAGCACACCAGCCCCCACCACCAGTATTTATAGAGACAGCAGCTCCGATCACACATGGCTTGCACTGGCATGAAGCCCAAAGCACCAGCCTGAGGATGGTGAGTGGGACCTCGCCGAAACATTGCCAAGATACTCCTAATCTTATACGGTAAAAGACCTGAACACACCTAGACCTACATACCTGTATCCTTGAAAATCTACAAAAACAAATATATATATATATATCAATTTATCTATCTATCTACCTATCTACCTACCTATCAATCTATCATCTATCACAAGGGTCTTCAAACTTGGCAAGTTTAAGACTTGTGGACTTCAACTCCCAGAATTCCTGAGCTAACATGACTGGAGGAGGAGGAATTCTGGGAGCTGAAGTCCACAAGTCTTACTGTCAAGTTTGAAGACCCCTGACTTAACTTTTGCAAAGGAAAAAGGAAAAAAAGAGATGTGCCTCGCCTGACGTTTCTTCTCTGGTGCTGGTCCAAAGTTCTGTTGTCAATGAATGGAAAATAAGAAGAGCTGCATCAAGCGGCAGCAGTGGGAGCTCGGAAGGTTCATGGCTGATGGAAACAGTCACCTAGATGCCACAGAAGCGGCCACGTGTACTGCCCACGGGACAGAACTCCCGGGCTTTCTGAAGAGGCAAAACCATCTACAATGGAGCTGCAGAGACCAACACGGAGGTTGAGTACCCCCAAATCAAGACGGGGAGCAGCCCTGCTGAGGCCACCTTCTGGCAGCTGCTCCTTGGTGTGAGAAGCCTGTGGGCCAGGACCCCCGTCCAGGGGAAGAGAAAGCAGCCTAAATCCCCAGATGTAGCCCAGAAATGTGGGGGGGGGAGGGGGGTTGGCTGCTCTTCCAGGGACAGGCGCGGAAACAGTGGAGGTGGGTGAGCTCTTGAATGGGGGTCGGGAGGGTATACAAGGGGCATCCTGTTTTCTGGTGGGAAAAGCTGGACATGCCTGGAGGATTGTGTGTGTGTATGTGCGTGTGTGTGTGCGCGCACACACATATCTGTCATCGTCCCCCTCCATATCGCTTGTTGGTGTGCATTTCCTGTCTTTCTCCTTGCTTGCAGAAACATTTGAAGAGAGTCCATTCAGTGCCCCATGGGCCACTCCAGGCCAGCAGCCAGGAAGGCTGGAGCATTGCCCAGGATCTTTTCAAGCCTCTGGGAAGCCCCTGGGCTGGATTCACAGCCCTCCCTCTTTTTCTGCCACCTGCCACCCTGCTGCTGCTGCTGCTCTCACTGGATCAGCCTGTGGGCACAGGTCGGGCTTCCTTTCCTGGGCATCTTGGAGCCTTCATGGGCAAGTTTACCCCTGAACTCCAAGGGGGAGTATCCACTCCCTAAACACACCAAGGTTGTCTGGGTTTAGCCTGGAATGTCTTCTCATCCTCGGAGGTTCCCGAAACCTGTTGCTTGGGGGTTTCACCCAGTTTGCAGTTCCGTAAACATGGCAGATATCGAAGAGTTTGCAGGGGTCAGAAACAAAACCAGACATTAGAAGCTGCCCCCAAGTTGGGGCAGGAGATCAGGAAGCCCTTGCCCTGTTCCCCAGCAGGTCTCAGGGCGGGGGGCTCCTTGGAGGGGGCCATCTCCTTGGGATTCAGCAAGAACCCCAAGAAAGAAGGTCATCCCCAGCAGATTTGGGCCAAATTTTACCCTAAAAGGGGAATAGAATATGGAGGTAGGAAAAGCCAGCAGTGCTAACTCAACCCAGCCCCCCAGGGAGGAGACAGACGCACATGATTCTCCTCCTAATGTTTCCACTTGCCCCAACTTAAGAGGTTCTCCAGCAAAAATCTCTTCCTCCTTTCCCACTGGGTGATTCCACTTCAGATCTTGTAGGTTCTGATCTGCTTCAGCGGGCAATGCCCACCCTCAAAAGAAAACACTGTCCCAGCATCTCTGGTGCCATTGAAGGGGGGGGGGGGCACACACCATAATGAGTTACTTCCAGGCAACAGCAGCAGAGAGGCAGCTTGGCCTGCTTGAAAGAATTTGGGGACTGAAAGGCTGGAGGGAAGGGAGGGAAGCAGCCTTTTGTGAAGAGGGCTCCTTCCTGCTTTGTCAACTTTGTCCTGCCAGCAGCGACATCCAGCCGCCGCCTCCCCCCCCCCCCCCCGAAAGTCCTTGGCTGGCCAGCAAGACCAAGATTGCTGCCCTCTCACTGGAGAGCTGCCAGGGTTTTGGGGGGGGTGGCGGGAGAGGGAGGGGCTCCTTCTACCAATGGCCCTGCTTGCTCTCCCCCTCTCGAAGGGGCTCAGGAGGGGAGGGTCTGCAGATGGGCCCCGGCAGAGGCTTCTTCGCCTCCCTGTCACTGCTGGAGGCAGGCAGGTGGCAGCAGCCTTTTCCTGAAAGGGGCTTTGAGAGGTCAGACAAGCTTCACCTGATGGAGGTGTGGGAAGGTCTATTCCGGCAGCCATGAAGGCTGCTCTTAGGAAGAAGTGCAGGAGCCTTTCCCTGGGACACAGGGGCCAGTCCGTGGTGGGGGGCTTCTCCAAACCGTTCAGCGACAGGAGGAGAAGCTGCTGCTGGTCCAAGAGAAGGTCCGGGAGGGAGGAGCCCACCCAGTTTCCATGAGGAAAAGATGCTGGCTGAGTTGCTGTTTCAAGCTCATCCACAACAGGGCTAATCTTCTCCTCAGTTTCATTCATCTACACAATCAATCGTGAAAACTCCATTTCTTAGAGAGGCAAAACGGGTCCAATTCAGTTGAGGCATCCCTGGAAGCCCACAGCAGCCGAGGAAGTGGGATTTCCAACTTAGGTGCTTCTCTGGAGCTGCTTTCGGCTCTTGGTCCTGAGCCTCATTCTGATGCAGCCCCAGAGAGGAGCAGGGCGAAGTTGCGGTGCTCCCAATGAAAGAAAGACCCCGAGACCTACTTGGAGAGATCTATGGGGTCTTCTAGTCCAGAAACCCCCCCTCCCCCGCTGATACTACTCGCAACCAAGAAATTTTCTTTCCAAACAAGCAGATCGAAATAAAAACCAGAACCGAGGCAGAGATCACATTCGGTTATGTCTATTGCCTGTGGGACCAAATCCCTCCCTAAAATGAAAAGCCCCCCAATAAAACACTACAGAAACCGTCGGCTTCCTCCAGAAAACGGGGGGGGAGGGGGAAGGTTTGCCCCGAAGGGTGCTGGACAACTGGACAATTCGCCTCTTGAATGAAGGGGAAGCCCCCGATGCCCCCTCCCGCCTTGAGAGCGGAGCCTGAGAAAGTGGCCCTTCCTCCTCCTCCTCCTCCTCCTCCGCCTGCCCGGGAGCGAAGAGAGGCCCGTCTTCAGAGGCCGAGGAACTCGGGATCCCGGACTCCGGGCCCCGGGAAGGAAAAGCCGCCTCCCCGCGCCCTGCTCGGACCTTTCCCGAAGTAGCCGGCGCTGGCTGGCCCCTGGCCTTCGCTCTTGCTCGGGCTGCCGGGGCTGGGAGGGTCCCCGGGGCTCCAGCGGCTGCCCAAGAAGGCCAAGGCCCGCCCGGGTCACCCCCGGAGCTCCGGACCGCGGCCAGCCAGCTCGGGCAGAAGCGCCAGCCCAGCCTCGCCGCCGCCCTAGAAGATGCTCCTCCGCCCTCGGGGCGGCCTGAGCCGCAGTTCCGGCCGAGCCCGGCTGATCCCCCGCCGCCTCCCCGTCGGGAGCCCCGCTGAGCGCGGAGAAGCGCGGCGCCTTCGGGACTCACCAGCTCCGGCGCGGAGAAGCCGGCGGCGGCGGCGGCGCGCGGCCCCGGGAGAGCGGCCCCGGCTCTGCTGCGGTGGCCACTGCGGTGCAGGACTGCGGCGCTGGAAGCCCGGCCGGGCAGGAGGAGCGGCGGGACGGCCGGGAGGGGGGGCAGGGCGGCCCGCCTCCCCGCCCCGCCCCCCGCGCCCCGTCCGCTGGGCTGCGCCGGAGCCTCCCCCGCTCCCTCCCCCGCTCGCCCTCTGCGGACCGGGCTCCAGGTCGGGCTGCGGCGGCGGCGGGAGGGTGGGGGGCTGCAGGTCGAAAGCCGCCGCTCAGAGGGGCCGGCGGTGGAAAGGCAGCCAGGCAGCGAGGAGCGCCTGCAAGCAACCCGAAGGCAGCCCGGGGGCCCCGGCGGTTCTGGAGGGCCCAGCGGCCGCTGCAGCCGGCGGCTGGTCCAGGGGGCTCCGGGTTGGAGCGGGGCAGGAACGCCAAGCACGTTGGAGGGGTGGGGGACCATCAACATTTCTCAGAGCAATGTGGCCCCTTTGCTCCCCCCCCCGCCGCCCCCTCCCCCCCCCTCGCGCGCTTTGGCCCTCCTGAAATCCCGGAGCGCCACCGGAGGAGCCTTTGGGGGGGGGGAGATGCGAAAGGGGACGGGAGCGGCCGAGGAGTCCGGGCGGCTCTTGCGGTTCACGAGCAATTGCGGGAGCCCGGAATCTCTTCCCGCTGCAGGCTGATTATCCTCGCGTCCCTCCTCCGCCCGGGCTCCTTCGCTTTCCTGGGCCGCCCGGCGGGTCTGGGATGCCTCTCCAAGGTCTCCAGCCGCGCCCTCCGCCTCCCGCCCCGGATGGTTCCGGAGCCTTTTCCCTCCGGGCAGCGGGAAGCCCCGGCCAAAGGTGAGCTGGGGGTGGGGGTCAAGAGCCGCCCCACCCTTTGAGACCCGAGCGGTCACTTCCTTCCCGCTTCCCTTGCTCGCTTGGCCGTCCCTGGCAGCTGCGGATCCCAAGCGGGCAGGGAGCCCCCTCCGCCCCCCAGCCACCAGGGTGGGGGGGCAGCAGCAGTAGCTCTTCCCTATTCCCTTCTTGGAAGTGACCACACACTTGGTGGATCGGGGCCCAGCCATCTGTCCAAAGCCGCCACCTCCTGGCCTCCCCCCACATACTCCGAGTGGGAGCCACTGGTGCTGCTTCTCCTCCGGAAGCAGGAAATCCAAAACCACCCTTTAATTTGTGCCATACAGACCGGGGGCTGGTTCTGATGGAACACATGTCAGGAGGAAGGCAGCCCGGTCCCTCCCACCCTCTTCTTGAACCTGGAGGGGGCCAACTTCAACTCCAGGTTCTGGAGGACATGGGTGGAGAAAGGAAACAGCCGGACACACTTTCAGCCCATAAACCTTCTTTGGGGGGGGGAGGGGGAGAAAGGCCCACACCTTTAGTCAGCTTTCATCATCTTATTTGAAAAGTCACCGATGGCTTCCAATGCAGCATCTTGAATTCACCAGAAACAGGGCAGAAGTTCCACTCTGACCCGACACTCACCAGAGCACAGAGTGGCACGAAAGACCAACACATTTTTTCAGCTCTTTTGACCTGCTGTTTTGGAGCCCTCAGTGTGACTTACTCTGCAGGGCACTTTGGAAATAGACTTCGCTCTTCATGCCAGCTTGCCCTCTGCTTGTGTGTACCTACCTACCAAAGTGCCCAGTGCATCATTTGGTCCAACTCTTTGGTGTGGCTTTTAGTATTCAAGGCGTGGATGTAAACCTGACAGCTCTCTGACTACGAAGCCAGGTATCTTGGCTTGTTCAACTTAGCCGAGGGGGAATGTCTGAAGATGCCCCTCTTTGTGGCAAAGCCTGGGGGTCTTTAAAGAGGCAAAGGCAGACCGATTCCAAAAGAAATCCTCCCACGAGCTCAGAAATATCCCTTAGCCCTGATCTGGAAACTGAACCAACCTTGTTTGTTCCCTTCTAATGAGCTCCTGCTGGAAAGAGGCAGAGGGATGAACTTAGAGAAGAGCCTGGCCATGTCTGGATGGAGGGATGCCTTGGAGAAGGAGCTGAAGCCAGACTGAAGGGACTTCCCTGGAGGCCTTAGGATTTATACTCCTCCCCCAAGGGAGGAGAGAGCCTGCTCAGAGCCCCTGCTGAAGCGCCCAGCCTTTCCTGGCCAGGGTGACCTGAACCACACCGGGAACCAGAACTGGAGCTGGAATGGAAAGGCTCTTTGTCCTGGATGAGAACATTGAGCAGTCGTGTGTGTGTCCTTGTCCTCCCAAGAAATATCAAAAGGGCCCTGGAACTGCGATTTTTGAGAGGAAAGATCAAGAAAAACCAGCCCCAGAAGACCTTCCCGTCTTCCTGACCATACTCAGAACTGTTAAGCCAGAATTGAGGTTCATTTTATGTCTTCCTAAGGCTTCCTTTCTAACACATTGTGCAACTCCAGACTTGCCTGGGAGGTTCCTCCAGCCGCAGCCGCGGGTCTGGGCTGGCCCTTTCGGTTCTTCTCCCCATCCTACGATGCTTCAGCCGCGAGTCAGAAGACCCCAAAAACTTGGGGGAGAAGGAGTTTCCCTTAGAAGGCCAGGCCTTCTGCGAAATGCCAGGGGTTCACCAATTAGCTCTGGGGGCTTAGGAAGGCCAGCTTGCCCCTTAGTTTAATTCTTGATATCTCCCATGTGAGAAATAACAAAACGTGGAATCCTTTTTAATACCGGTACCAGCCCCACAAGGAAAGTTTATGTAATCATGAGACGGGGGTCTTCGAGCACTGGTTGAGCCTTTTGCCCCCGGAACGCCAGACCAAAGAGCATTTGGGGGGGGGGGTCAAAAAAGGCAAGATGGCGGAATCAGGTCTTGCACGTTTGTTGACAAAGCATCTCACACAACAGGGACCAGGATGGACATTCCCTGTCTCCACCTGGCTTTTTTTGACCCTCAACTCGCAATGCCATCCAATTTCCAGGTGGGGCCAATCCAGGAATGTGCGTCTGCTGCTCAGAAAAGAGAGCAGAGTTTTCACCAGACCAACCTCTCCATAGCTGGGAGGGGTCTTCCCCATGGCTGCTTCAGATTGCCAGCAGCGCCTACTTGGGCACAAGGACTCCTAGCCAGGGTGGCAGAGGAATCGGGTGGCGGAGGAGCACCAAGGGCAGCCTCATGTGGAAGGGCCCAGCCCCAGAATGAGTGGGGGCATGGAGCACTATCCCATTTTCAGGGCCTTCAGCCGCAGCCCACTGAAATCACGGGGGGGGGGGGGGAAGAGGAACGAGGATGATTTGGGGTGCACAGCCATAAACCAACCTCCTCCCCCTCGGGTTGCAAGGGCTTCAGGAAGCATCCTCAGGGCTGAGGACATGGGTGCAAGGGCTGGACTTGGAAAGGAGTCAGAGCAGACGGGATCACTATCCAAACAGGGGCAGGCGCCTGTCATGGCGGAAATGGTTGAAGTCCAGAGGTTTTCATCTGGCTCCACCGCTAGAGCCTGCAGGAGCCGCTTATCCATTTCTGGAGCTTTTTGCGCAATTGCAACAAAAGCAGCTGATCCAAAGGAGCCACAACCACGGCAGCTGGAGTTCCTGAGGTTGGAGGGAGCCCTTTCGGTGCCCTGGGCAGAGTCCTGAGGTGGGCACCTTCCCCACCCTCAAGCAATGGGATTCTCAGGGCAGACCAGCGGAGTCGCTCCTCAGCGGGAGATGCCTGCAGAAAGGGCAAAAGAAAGGAGAGCAGAGGAGCTGAAGGCCAGCTTTGCAACTGTCCCCCGAAGGGAGGAGGCCGAAGCCACAGCCCAGAGTCAGGCATGGCCCCAAAGCCACAGCAGGGCTTGGCCATCAGAGGAGGGAGCCAACCTGCAGCACATTACCCTACCGTGTCCTCCCCGCTCCTCCAACATATGTTTCCACTTACCAATGGAGTCCAAAGGCAGCCAAACTGGGGGAAAGTTTGCTGCCCTTCACAGCCCAGAGTCCTAAATGGAAAATGGGCACTTGGCTCCTGAGAGATGGTGACAGCTTCCTGTCAGGGTGCCTATTTTGTTGCTTCATCCTTGAGGCCTTCAGGTCTTCCAAAAGGAGGGAGGGGCTGGGCTATTGTGGAGAGTGCCCCCCCCCTTCCCGGAGCCATTGACCGCAAGGAGCTTTCGGCCTTTTTTTGGGAGGGGGGAACGAATGGAGAGAGCTGATGGTGGCCAAACAAAGGGAGCCGCTGGGGATGCCGGCCTGACCTTCTGCTTCTCCACAGAAGCAGTGAGAATTGCACGCACAGCCACGGGTTCCTTGCTTGCCTGAATCAGCATTTCGGAGGAGGAGGAGGAGGAGAGGGAGTTGCACAGCCCAACGCAGGAGCAGGCAGGAACCAGGCAGTTTGGGGACCAAAGCAATAAGCGGAATTCACCCCCCCCCCCACCAGGGAGAGTGGGAGCTTACAAGGAGGGTCTGCTCATTGCACGGGTGCTGCAGTCTCTCCAGCCTCTGTCTGGGGTGTGTGCGTGCGTGTGTATGCACGCACCTTCATGCACCAGAGGGCGACTCCTGGCCACTGCCCTGATAGCTCCCTGAAGCTTCCTGGTCTGCCTCCTCCCCAGGGCAGTGAGAGAAGGCCTGGCCCAAGGTCACCCGCTGGTTTTGGGCCTCAGGCAGGAATAGAATTTAGGCTCTCCAGGTTGGTAAAGAAAAAGGGGGGGTCCCCCCAGTTCCTTGGGCTTCCTCCTGCACCCCTTGGCAGCTGCTGGAGAGGAAGACCACTGCGCCCTCCCACAGGCTGCCCAGAGGAGGCCCAGCCCGGTTCCTTCTCGCCCTCCTCCTCCTTCTCCAGCCTCAGGTGAGCCTGAAAGTGGGACTCTTCCCAATGGGCTTCCACCTCCTCCTCCTGCTTCTTGGTAAGGCCTTGAAAGGGAGAAACTCCCTGGCTGCGCGGCTGCTGAGCAGGAGGAAGAGGAGGAGTGCAGCCTTCCTCCCCCCCCTCCCCGGCATGAGGGTGGCTCCGTCCCAGGAGTTGGCGAGCAAAGGAAGCACATGAGGGGAGGATCCCTGCTCAGAAGACGGGGTTGAGCCTTGAGGCTGACGATTCTCCATCACAAAAGCATCACACAAGTGTTATAATTCCTCTGTGATGAAAGAATAGACATTCTGACTTTCTTGGCTTGGTGGTTTGGAGAAAGGCAGGACTCGGTTGCAAAAGGGGTAGAAAAGACCAGGGCTGGTGTGGATGTGGCACCCTCCTCCTCCTCCTCCTCCCTCTCACCAGTGTCTGTCCTGGCTCTCCATGGCAAGCTGGAGGCCTCCCAAGCCATCCCCAGGCTGGCTTAGGTGCTTCCGCACATGAGATCATTTGTTCCGGGGGTGGGGAGAGAGAGAGAGGTGGGGGGAGGGAGATGCCTCCCTCTGCAGACTCAGCAAGGAACATTGAAACCACCACAGGAGCAGCCGCTGCAGCTTGTGGGCCAGCTGGCCTGGGGATTGCTGTGCTGAGCAAATGATGATGCCCCAGCCTCAAGTCAGCGGTGCAACCTCTGGGCTTGCCATGTGCAAAAGCGTGCACGTCTCTGCTTGGCTGAGACACTTGGCTGGTCAGGCTGGGGGCTGAGCAGGACTCCTGCAGCCTGCGCAAGCCAGCCCAACTTAGCAGAGTGAAGCGCAGAGGAGACCCCAGCCCCCTTCTCCTGCTCCAGACGTGCTTGAGACCCTGGAAAGAAGAGGCTAAATCCAGGAAGGGCTCCAGAACTTCCACGGCAGCTGCCAAGACCCCTCGATCCCCCGTCTGCCAGTGGGTGGGGAAGGAAGGCTGTCCTGGTAGGGCCGCCCTGAGGATGCCTATGGGCCAGGAGTTATCTATCTCCTCTGGAAGGGGGTGGGTGGGTCTGAGAGCAGCAGTCACAGGAACACCCCCCCCCCCAATACCTCTCTGTGCCTCTCCCTGGCATGAGAAGGGCCGGCTGAAAGTTCGCCGCCGTCTAAGGGTCCCTGTTTCGCCTTGTCCATGAAGCAGTCAGATTGGCTGTCTCGGATGGACTGAGAGACCAAAAGGGGAGAGGCCTCCTATGTACCCCGAGATATTCCCACCCTGCAGAAGATGCAGCCGGGATAGCCCCTCTCCCCATTTTCCCTGATTTTGCTTCCCTTGCTGGGAGCAGCACTTCAGCCAACAGCCCGGCTCTCCCTCCAGATGCGCCCCCCATCACACCAGCAGCAGTGGGCACATTTCTCTCCCAATCCTGATCCTCCAAATGCCCCCTTAACATGGCAACCAGTGTCCTGCCCTCCAGGCATCACGAGGTGTCTATGGGCACTGCTTTTTGCTCCATTCTGCTCTCCTCCTTTCAGCCAGTTGGCCGCTGTGAAGGGAGAAGCTTCTGTCATTTTATGTCATTTTATCCGGAGGTGGTATTCAGCCAGTTCTGACCAGTTCCGGAGAACTGATAGTGGAAATTTTGAGTAGTTCCAAGAACTGGTAAAGACCGCCCCCCCCAACTGGCCCCATCCTCATCTCTTCTTTGCCTCCCATCGAGTCCCAGCTGATTGGCTGGGTCTCCTTTGGTTGCCCTGCACAGGAGAACGGAGCTGGAAAGCAGGTTAGTGGGGTGGGGAGGGAAGGGGGATTTTGCAGTATCCTCCCCCTGTATTGTGGTTCGCCAGTAGCAGGTGCAGACAGCTGAGGCCTTGGACAGCGAGGCCTCGGATGAGGGGCCTGCGTGGGATGCAGGGATGGGGCCAGGAGCATCAGGGAGTGGAATGCTGCCTTTGGAGATTGTGGAGGCTGGCAGCAGTGAGGAAGAGGATCCCGAGGAGCCAGTGCCCAGTGCACATGCGTGCAGGGCTGCTCAAAGGAAAGAGCAGCTGCAGCAGTACGAGATAAAAGCCAGCTGAGAAAGCGGAGTTCTTTGCAGGAAGCAAAGAAGTTTTTGCACTCAAGCCTTGTGGACGTTCGGGATATCTTCGTTGGTGTTTGGAGACTCTGCATTTGAAATATTTCTTGGCAACTTAATCTAGTGTTCTTGGCGGCCTTGCACCACCTTGGCAAGGCTCGTTCTTTTCAGAGACAATTAGTTTTCATAGTTTTTTAACTGTGAATGAACGGAATTTGCAGAGAAGCATTAACAGGTTTTGCTTTTACCTCTGTTTGGTATTTGTTTTCTCGGAACAAGGTTTGGGTCGGAACACCCCGCGATGCCCACCAAGCCACACCCACCAAACCACGCCCATAGAACCAGTAGTAAAAAAAATTGAATACTACCACCGGCTTTATCTATGGGGGGCCTTTTGTCCTCAGCACATTTCTGTGTGAAGGTAAACTGCACTAAACTCACAGGAAAGTCTGGGCCCCTGAATCCTCCGTCTGTGTGGCTCCCTCACTTGCTTCCAGGTGGGCCCAGCTTCGCCCCCTCCTTGGGCAGCTTTCCTCACAACCCTCAACCCAGAGGAGCAGACCCCACGGTTGTTTGGGCAAGAGGTCTTGGCAACTGGTCCTGGGGCGAGCAAGCTGGTTTGGCTCCCAAATGTGGCATTCTGCTTTTTAAATGGGATTTCTTTGATTGGTGTATATGATACCCAGCAAAACTCTTTTGTTCTTCCTCAGGCGGGGTAGATAAATCCTGAAGATGGGGGATGGCCTGTGGATGGCGGCTGCATTTTTCAGGTCACCTTGCCACTAACCTTGGTTGCAAGGGCCACCTTCCGCCTTCACAGAACACCCCATGTGAGTCAGTTGGAAGGACCCTTCACCCAATCAGCTGCACAGGGGATGGATGTCTACTCAAGGCCTGGGCCTCAATGAGCTACACCCGTTTGAACGTCCTTAAGTGAGAAATGCCAGGACCAAGAGCCCAGCGGCCATTCTTAGAGCCAAAGACAAGCGAGAGGGGCTGGCTTGGAGAACAGGCTGGCGGCCAGCCCTGTGCTCACCGTACTTGGAGGATCTGCGGAAGGGTTGGGGATAAAACAGGAACCAACTCCCAAATCTGGGGTTCTTTTGCAGCTCCAAACACTTGACAGATTCAGGAAAGTGTTGAAAACCCACTGGTCCCTTTCCTTGTGTAGATCTCAGGTGTTATACAAACCACGGCTGCCCATTGTTGCCCTCTTTGTGTGTGTGTGTGCATGCATGCCCTGGGAGGTAGGGGAGGGTTTTCAATGGTCTCTGCAATTCTAGAATGTAGAGCAAATCTCTGGTTTCATTTTTTTATTAATGGCGCTTCAGGGGCAGAAGTCCCCCCCCCCCCGGTTCTCTTTTCCACTCAACACCCCACCCCCTAAGACCGAGTCCTGGGAGGTCCCTGAGGATCTGGACAAGTGCCAAAGAGCTGGGCAGTTGGGGGTGGGTGGGAATCAATCGGTATGAGGAGGACTCTGCAGAGGAAAGAGACTTTGCTTGAGGTGGGTGGTCCACGTGGCTGCCAGTCTTGTCTTATGAAGAGGGGGGAACCGGGGTCCATGGGGCACACGGGTGTCCTGAATCTCCTTGCCTTCTGGGGGCTCCTCCAGGCCCCCCGGGGACAGGAGAAGGCCCAGGGCAGTTCCCACTGGAAAAGGAGGGCAGCGGCTGTTCTCCACTCCGGCAGGGAAGCCCTGGGTAGGTGGCCTGTCCAAGGACCTGGTGGCTCTGTGGGGTCTGCTCTGCTCCTTCCAGGGAACGGCTTCGTCACCATCGGCGGGTGTGCAGGGAGGCTGAGCGCATCAGTGCCAATCGATGCACCTTGGTGAGGAAGCTCTGCCAGCCCCTCTGGAGGGAACGATTGACCTGCTGGGGACAAGCAGAGTTAGGCGCAACCCCTGAGGCTTCTCCTGCCTCTCGCCTTGGCCCAGGGAGGCTCTGGGCAGGAGCACCCCAGGCTCTGTCCCGCTGGTGTGTGTGTGTGTGTGTGTGTGTTGTCTACATGGAGCAATTACTTGGACCCAGACAGGAAGACAACAATGGGGCCTCTTCTCTCCAACCTGAAGTGAGGGAAGTGGGTTTGACCCAGGTCTGGCTCAGCTGCAGAAAACTATGTGGGTCCTTGTCCCCAGAGGCTGAAGCGCAGAATCTGGGGTCTCTGGGGAACCCTACGGAGGAGGCCTCGGCTGAGTGGCGCTGGGACCATAAAACCCGCCAGTCAAGGTAGGAAGAAGGGGAAGAAGAGCCTCCCAGGAGGGAATAAAATGCCACCAAACCTCACACGCTCTGAGGCCCAGAGAAAAAGGTCACAGGGCTTTGGGAAAAGATGAAAGGAGGGCGGAAGGAGTTGGGACGAAGCAGGTGCGTGACCAGCCACCCTGTGAAGCCATGGCTTGCATGCTCTGTTGGGAGCACAGCTGGAAAAGCAGGGATAGGGATCTCTCTCTCTCTCTGTGTCCCCGGTTCCTTGCTTGCCAGAATGGCAGCCAGCTAAGCCTCAAGTCAGCTTGAGCAGCTCCAGAGCAGCTTCCACACAGTGAGGCCACCAAACGAAGGTGGAAGGACAGGGAGCCTTTCTAGGGACTCCTGCAAAGGAGGGAAGGGAGGGGTCTTCTTTCTTGACCCTGCCTGGCAACCCTGAGGGATAACAAGGGAGGCCTCTGGGCTGCAGCAGATTCTCCTGTCCTGCCTTAGGTCGTCCGCTCATCCGGCAAGCCAACGGTGGGTGAGGTTGCCAGCTTTCTAGCAGGCATGGTGAGGCTCTCTTGGGAACTCTCTGGGGAGGGCCAGCTCCTTTGGGCAGCAACCTGCCTTCCCCCCAAAACAGCTGGACTCTTCCCCTCTTACCTCTTGGCACTGCTTCACCCTGTTGCTGATTTGGGCTTTGTTGTGAGCCTGCCCGATGAGCAGCTGCCCATCACTGGCTTCACCTGCCAGGTTGGCCTCTCCGTCCTTCCTGTCGTGCCCCTTCAGGCTCAGGGCTTGGTGTCTGCAGCTGCCCTTCTTTCTGGCTGCTTCCTGGGAAGTCCCTTCCTGGCTGTGGCCTAGGCTGCCCTCTGCTCTCCAAGGGGCCTCCTCCAAGCAGCCATAGGAGCTTCCAGGGACACAATCCAGGAGCCCCGGGGCCTTGGAGACCCTCAGGGAGCAGGCCCTCCGGACGCTTGTGTGCTTGATCATGGGGCTTTGTGGCCTGGCTGGCTGCAGGACCAAGACGAGACCTTTGCAAGAGTCAAGTTGCTGTGCTCAGCCAGAGCCTTTTCTTCCCCTTCTTGCTGCAAACTTGAACTCTTTGGACTTTCCAAATAGCCCTTTTTATCAGCTGCCCCTCAATCGGGGGAGAAAGGTCAGGACAGGCCCTCCAGACACGTCCCCAGGCAGGGAGCAAAGGGCTTGGGGACTCCCTCCCCCTGCTTCCCACGGCAGGCACCTCACCCTTCTTCAAGAAGGGATGCTGGAGCTTAGGAAGCCAGGTGGAGTTTGTCCTGGGTGTGTGTGTTTCCTGCAGTCCTTGGGTCAGGTCTGGAGAGAAAGGAGCAGGTGGAGGAGTCCACAGGACCCCTGGGGGTCCTCAGCACAGCCAGAGGAACACTGGATTAACTCCCCGGAGCTGAATATTAAGATGATATGGGAATTATTTTATCAGTGGCTGGAGAATAAAGATGGAAGTTAGACAATAAAAAGATTAGGGAAAAATAGTAAACATGTGCATAGAATTAAATAAGTGAAGATGGGGATTGTTATAAGAATTCGTCATATATTACGTAGATCAGTATTAAGTAAAAATAGAGTATCAGTACCAAAGCAATGAATATGTATAAACTGTAATTGCTATCCATCTGTACCCAGACCACACACCGTTTAAATCAGAGGTCTCCAAACTTGGCAACTTTAAGACTTGTGGGCTGGCTGGAGAATTCTGGGAGTTGAAGTCCACAAGTCTTAAAGTTGCCAAGTTTGGGGACCCCTGGTTTAAATGGAAGATGGATCGTTTGTACAAATAAAATAAAAAAATTACTCCCCCCAAAAGCCACCCCGGAGCCCAGGGTTTACCCAGAGGAGAGGGGGGTCCTTCCTTCTCAACCCCCCCACAAGTCAGAGGGGGAGACCAGCGTGGGCGGCAGGACCAGGGCAAGGCAGGCGCTGGAGGAAGCGAGGAGTCCCCCGGAAGGCAGAACCTGCTCTGGCTCCATACTTCCCGTTCTGAGTGAGCGGGCCGGGGCGGCCGGAGTGCCTGCGGGGCCTGGGGCAGGAGGACCGGTGCGCTCGGAGCCTTTTTCCCAGAGACGCCGCGTGTCCGGCGCCGGCCTCTGAGAGGCTCCTGTGGCCGGGAAAGACACGGCCGTTTCATCTGCTCTGCTCAGGCCTCGCTTCGTCCTTCCAGTCCGGCGGCTGCAGCGGTTGGACAGGCTCTAGCTGCGGGAGCGCCCCCTGCTGGGATCCCCGTGATGGTCTCTGGAAAGGCCGCTGCCGGTGTGAGGCCAAGCGGGAAGCACCTGGGAGGGACCCCTTGGGGCCCTAGCACAGCCCATGGCGCTGTACACTGGCCGGCGGGGTTTTTCAGGTCTAAGCTGCGAGCCATTATGACTAGAAGGGCATCCAAAGAGGAGCAGTTGGGCGTCTGGTCAAGGCGCTGGCCTAGAAACCAGGAGGCGGCCGAGTCCTAGTTCCCCCTCAGGCCTGAAAGCCACCTGGGAGGTTTTGGGCCAGCCCCCAGCTCACCTCGCGGGGTGGTTGTTGTGGAGAAAATAGGAGGAGGAAGGAGCTTTGTGTACGTTTGCCACTCGACTTAGTTAAGAGTAGTGAAGGTGGAATAAAAAAATGGACAATAGCACAGAAATCTTTTTTTTTTTTTTTGGTAAAAGTTTTATTGATTTTAACAACAGACAAAAAACATATAAAACATAAAACATGACATAAAAAAAAATATATAACATTCTTCATAAATTTACAGTGTATCGGTTGGTTTACCACTCCCTTTTGTGCATCCATTTCATAGTCATCAGAATAATTACATTACATAATAACTCACATTATCAATCATCAATAAAATATCCCAATATCATTATTAAACAATCATTTGACTATAATTTTACTAATTCATACTTAAGCAAGATAACTATAATTAAGTTAAATTATTTTATGACAAATCATGAAATCATACCAAATCTATCTTAATAAAATATTCTTAAAAATTATCAAAACCAAGAAAAATTATATATTCATTATTTCCTAAATTTCTAAATATTCTATTATCATATCGTATTATCTAACCATTGATAAAAAAAGATCCCAAACTTCATAAAATTGTTTATCTTCTTGTTCTCTAATTTCAAATGTCAATCTACTCATTTCAGCACATTCCAATATTTTTTTAATAATTTCTTCCTCTAATGGTATTTTCTCACTCTTCCAATGTTTAGCAAATACAATCCTAGCTGCTGTTAATACATTTACAATCAGATACTTTAAATTTTTATTATATATATCAGGTACGATTCCCAATAAAAAAATCTCTGGTTTCAAATCTATGTGTTTCTTTATCATTTTTTCCAGCCATATGCGAATTCTAGTCCAATATTTCCTGGCCTCCTCACAAGTCCACCACATATGGTAATATGAGCCAGGTATCTGGTGACATTTCCAGCACTTTTCAGATTTATTCTTGAACATTCTTGCTATTCTTGTCGGAGGGAAAATGCCACCTGTAAAACATCTTATACAAATTTTCTTTATATGCTGTTGACATTGTCATTTTATAATTTTGTGACCACAATTTTTGCCATTTCTCTAAATCAATCCCATATCCAAAATTCTTCCCCCAAGCAATCATTGTTTTTTTAACTTGTTCTTCCTCTAATTTAATTTCCAACAAATAACTATATAGTTTTTTAATCACTTTTTCATCAGTACCTGTCAAAATCCTATCTAAGTCAGTCAATTTATCATAAAATTCTTCTGTTTTAGAATCTTTAAGATACCTTGCATGTATTTGCGCATATGAAAACCAATTCATCTTTTTACCTTGTTCTTCTAAATTTTGCACCGTTTTAAGTTCACCCTTTTCATCCAATATTTCCCCATATCTAACTGTTTGTTCCTTCTTATAAGTTATAGGATACGAAAAAGTTTCAATAGTTGATAACCAAACTGGAATTTTCAAATAACATTGTTTCTTAGTGTTCTCCCAATTCAACAATAACGATTATAATGCCTTCTAAAATAACCCTGTGATTTAGTTCCCTTATACCATAAAAAAGCATGCAAACCCAATAATAAATCATGACCTTCTAATGTCAACAATCTAGTCTTTCTTAACGTTATCCATTCTTTAACCCACATTAAGTTTGCAGCTTGATAATACAACTCCCAATTAGGAAGGCCAAATCCTCCTCTAATTCTAGCATTCTGTAAAAGTTTTAATTTTATTCTCACTTTCTTGCCTTGCCATATATACTTCAACACAATTTTATTTAGTTCTTTGAAGAAATCCTTGCTTAACCTAATTGGTATTGTTTGAAACAAATATAAAATTCTGGGTAAAATATTCATCTTGATTGTTGAAATTCTACCTATCAATGACAATTGTAGGTTTTCCCATTTTTTCAGGTCGGATGCTATTTGCTGTTTAAGCTTAATATAATTATTCTCTTTCAATGTAGTACATCTTGACGTCAAATATATCCCCAAATATTTAACTTTGTTCGTAACTTGAATTTTCAATAAATCTGCCAACTCTTCTCTTTGTCTTAATAACATGTTCTTTGTCAGAATCTTTGTTTTGTCTTTATTTATTTTTAAACCAGCCATCTCACCTTACGTCTCTATCTTTTCCAATAGTTTTAGAGAAGGAAAACTTTTTGTAAATTAGAGAAGCTAAAATTTGATATAATTTGTTTACAAGAAGTACACATTAAAAAACAACATGAACAATTATTGATACGACCAAAGTTAGGGAAAATATTTACTTCTCTGACTCATTGTAAGAAAAGAGGAGTGGTTTTGTATGTCAAAGAAACCACTCCAGCTAAATTGATTTATACTGATGAAGACGGAAGAGTATTAATAGTTGAAATAGTGGATAACAATATAAAAACTCTCTTGGTTGCAATTTATACCCCAAATGATAAACAAGAAGAATTTTATAAAAAATTACATATGAAAATAATTGAACTGGACTATGCTAACATACTTATGATGGGGGACTTTAATGGAATTGTAGACAATAAACTGGACTATACAGTAAAAACAACACGACAAAAGAGGAAAACTCTCCCTAAATCCTTTTTTAAAATGATAGATGAATTAAATTTAAAAGATATATGGAGAGAAAGAAATGCTAAAACTCAACAATATACTTTTTATTCAAACAGGCATTTATCGTGGTCCAGAATAGATATGATTTGGACATCAACAGAATTATTATCTAATATTCAAGAAATAAATATTGAAACAAGTACATGGGCAGACCATAATCCAATGACAATTAAATGGAAAGGACAAAAAAGAAGATCCAGATGGACATTAAACAATACTATTTTAAAGGGAAAAGATTTTATACAATGGATGGAAAAAGAATTGGCCTTCTTCTTCAATGAAAATAAAAAAGAAGATACTTCAATACAGAATGTTTGGGATACAATGAAGGCATATGCAAGAGGATTAATAATTGACTATACAAAGAAAAAGAACATTAGGAAGAGGCAAATGATTAAAGCTCTAGAAGATGACTGTAAAAAACTGGAAAAAGAATTACAGAAGATGCCACAGAAAAAAGATATCAAACTTAAAAGGGACATAATTAAACATAAAATGGATCAAGCAGAGAAAGAAGAACTGGCACAAAAAATTAGAAGTGCAAAACAGAACTATTTCGAAGATGCAAATAGGCCAGGTAGATGGTTAGCATATAAGTTGAGAAAAGAGAAAGAGTCAAGGAAAATATCACAGTTAATAGATGATTATGGTCAAATTTGTTATGGTAATAAGGAGAAAAAGGCAATCATTCGAGATTTTTATGGACAATTATATAAACAGGAGGATCTTGATGAAGGAAAAAATTAAACAGTATTTACAAAATGCTAACCTACCTAAGATACCTAATGAAACTCGGAAAATGTTAGAAAGTGCTATAACAATGATGGAATTAACTGAAGCACTTAACAGACAGAACAATGGAAAAGCACCAGGACCAGATGGTTTCCCGGCAGAATTTTATAAAACATTACAAGAATCGTTGAGCATTCCACTGTTAGAAGTCATGAATGATGATAAATAAGAAAATACCTGAAACATGGTCAGAAGCTTATATTACACTTATTCCAAAAGAAGGGGTTGACCTATTACAAATTAAGAACTATAGACCTATTTCTTTATTGAATGCAGACTATAAAATCTTTGCTTCAATCCTGGCAGAAAGGCTTAAAAAATACCTAAATAACTTTATTCACTCTGATCAGAATGGATTTTTACCAAAGAGACAGATTAAAGACAATATGAGGGTAATCCTGGACACATTGGAATATTATGAGGCGCACCCGGAAAAACAAATGGCTTTGATATTCTTAGATGCCCAAAAGGCATTTGATAATGTGAACTGGAGATTTATGTTATTACTATTGGAACAGATGGGCTTTGCTAGAAAATTTATCCAAGCAATAGAAGCCGTATATTATAAGCAAACGGCAAAAGTAATGATAAATGGAGAATTCACAGACTCTATTAATATTAAAAAAGGTACAAGACAAGGATGCTCATTATCTCCTTTGTTATTTGTATTGACCTTGGAAGTCTTAAATAGAAATATTGGAGAGGATATAAACATAAAAGGAATGAAAGTCAAAAAGGAGGAATTCAAATTGCAAGCCTTTGCGGATGATTTGGTCTTTATTTTGGAAGACCCTTTAGAGGCAGCTCTAAAACTATTGAATAGCACAGAAATCTTGAAAAAGCATTTGTGTGAGTAGATTTGGCTGTCCTAGTTGACCCCAAAGGCTGGAGAACCTCTTCCTAAATGTCAAACCTGGGTTTCCCGTTGCTTTCTTGGCAGCGTTCCCAAAACGGCTCCTGGAGTGGGATTTCCTCGTGGTCTCCCATCCAAATGGGAACTAAGTGGTTTGATGAGGACTCTCTTCTTATTTCTCTGCTGGCTCCTGAGAGTCCGGTGGCCAAACATTTTCAAGACAAGTAATAAAGAAAGGAACCAAGGTCGCCCCGCGCCGCTTTCTGGAACGGCCAGCAGGGCGGGAGCGGTCCGGCCTCGCCTCGCAGCCCGAGCAGAAACAACAACAAGGCGAGGCGGAAGTCCAGCTGTGCGCCACGTGCAGGAGCCCTCGAAGGAACGCCCCCTTCCCACCAGCAGCCAATCAGAGGCCGGGAAAGGCTCCGGGGCGCTTTCCTCTGTCTTCCTTCGGCGCGGGGCGGAACAAATCAACCTCGGGGAAACGACTCAATAGAAGTGACGAGGTGGGACCTTCCCGGCCAATGGCTGCGGCGAGAGACCCGGGGGTGAGGAGTGGCGTAAATAGAAACCACTAGCAGCTACGCCCGTCTGCACAAGCAGCCAACGAGAAGACGGAGTTCCGAAAGGGGGGCGGAACGATCGGCTGGAAGGCGCCAGGCTTGAAAGTGTGGCTGAGTGACGGGAGAGGCGGAGGCGAGGAGGCGAGGAGGCGTGGCCACGGAGGAAAGAAAAGGGGCGGCTTCCGCGGGGGCCAGTGAGAAGCGCGCGAGGGTTGCGGGAGTGGCCAATCCGGAGCCAGCGGCGTCCGGCGGCGGTGGAGGCGGCAGGGAAGCGGAGCGAACGGTGCGAGCGGGCCGGTGCGCAGCCGAGCCGAGGTGAGCAGCGCAAGCGCCCGAGGTGACGTCACCGTGGCCGTTCTTTCATGAGGTCCCGCGTCACGCCCCGCCGTTCCTTCATGAGGTCCCTCGCCTTGCCCGGTTCGCGCGGCCCCAGAACTCAGCTCCGTCCGCTCTGCCTCGGGCCAGCCGGCTTCCCTTTGGCCGGGGAGACTCCCGGGACGCGCGTAGGCGGAGCGGGGAAGCCCTCGGCGCCGCGGGGCCGGTGAGGGAGGGAGGAGGGAGCGGCGGCCCCCAGAGCGGAGCCGGGCGAGGCTGAGGGGCTCCCGGCCTGCCTCCCCGTCTCCTCCCGTGAGCCCAGCAGGCCTCCTCGGGAAGGCAAGAGGATGTCGACGAGGGAGCGCCGGCCTTTAGGCCGGGAGGCGCCAAGAGGAGCCTGTTAAAAGCTCCCCCGGAAAGGGCTGGGAGGGTCCCGGGGGGCAGAAGAGGCAGAAGTCCCCCCGGGCTTCCCTGCAGGAGATCCAGGAGGACGGTTGGGGGGGGGGCTTCTCCGTCTCCGAGCTCTGTTGGAGCAGGGGTCTCCAACCTTGGCCTCTTTAAGACTGGTGGACTTCAACTCCCAGAATTCTGGGAGTTGAAGTCCACCAGTCTTAAAGAGGCCAAGGTTGGAGACCCCTGTGTTGGAGGGTCCCACCCGGGAAGCCTCGGGGTCCCCCCTGCCAGCCCCTCGAGCGCCTTCCTTCTGGGGCTCCCCGGGAGCAGCCTGGCTTCCCCACGCGACCCTCTGGGGCTGCTGATGGTTCTCCCGGCGGTTTCAGCGGCTTCCAGATCAGCCTTCATCCTCCTCCTCCTCTTCCTCACCTGCCAGAGGAATACAGAGCTCTGCCTGTCTTGGGGCCCTTCAGGGACTCTTCCCGATGGGTTGCGGTGCAAAGGGAGCAGCATCGAAAGCCAAAGGGGGAGGGGGGATGCATTTGGGGACCCCCCTTGTCCCCTGGATGTCAGGTGCCTCTTCGGGGTCTGGCCACCTTCATTCCAGCTGTCCTTGAAGTCTGAACCTCCTCTGGGCTGCGTGGAGTTGCTTTTGTGGTCTGGGACCGTCTTGAGTGCTGCACATATGGACGGCTGACCCATCCTTTGAACCGCCTCATCCTGAAGTAGTTCAGCTGGTCTTTCTCAAACCCACCCACCCCCCATTTTGTGGTTAGCAGCATTTTCTAAGGCCCACTTCGCTGTTGAACTGACCCAACCTTTGTATCGACCGGTATCATTAATTTTTTTGCAGACTTCTTCTGTACGGGATGTTTCGATATGACCCCTCTCACTGTTCTGTTGGGTTTTGCTTTCTGCCTTCCCCCTTTTAATGGACAGCTCTTTCGATTGGCTTTCTTTATTTCGTCCTATTTTTGTTTGTCTCTTCTTAATAGCGTCATGAATTTTGTGCTTGAGATCTTCAAATCTAGTCTATTAAACCTTGCTGTGTAACCTAATAGAATATTGTTTCTGGAGGCTGGGGATATCTTAACTGGAGCTGCAGGCAAGCACCAGCTCTGGTTTTTGTTGACTTAACACTTCTTCCATCTTTGTTGGCGGAGTATATTTGATGTTATCTATCTGTTGATATCCAGGTACAGAATCCTCGAAGTTGTTGCAAGAAAATATTTGCACTAAATGTTTTGAATTTTCTTTTATTAGCGGACTCTGTGTTTCAAACATCAAGATCTAGTTTTCCTGCTATTTCATATCCTTTTATTTCCAACTGCTATACTTGGGATGGTGCTTTTTGGGCTGGTGTTGGGTTGACAAGGGGCTAGTTCTGTTCTTGGAGCAGAGGGAGGGGATCTTTGTCAGTTTGCACCTGGTTTTCCTTGGTGAAAGGAAGGGCGTTGTGGTGCAGAACCTGCTCCCGCCTCATAGGAAACTCCTTCACAGACTCCCTCAAGTCTCTGCATGAAGCCTATTATCCGGGCCTCTGAGGGGATCCTTCTCTTCCTGGCTTCCAAGTCCCAACGGGTGAGAAAACGGCATTTCCAGGGGAAGGTGGGGAGTAAGTGCAGGGTATGTAGTGTGGGGCAGCACAGTTACCTCCTGAGTTACTCAACGGGCTGAAGAATCCCCCCCCCCCCCCCGTGTAGGAGTAGGCGAAGGATGTGTCGGGAGGAAGGCAAATCAAGTGTGGGCTTGTGTCTCGTAGAGTGATAGGATGCTGCCGGTTCTGCCGGTTCTGCTTCTTGAGGGCTTTTACGAATAATGTTACAAGCTTTCGTGCTTTTCTTTTTGCTTGTCCCTGAAAGACCCATTCAGAGAAGAGGGAGGTAGGCACGCTGGGTGTTTCTAGTCTCATTTAAATCTAATTGAAAATCTCCTGTGGAGAACTGTGGCCCTCGGCTGCCTCATTCTTTCTCTCCATTGCTGCAAAGTGTTAATTGTCCCTCTTGGCATCCATTTCTGACAAAGAATGGGGGACCTTTGCCGGAGTCTTGGCACAAGGGGGGGGGGTTGCCATGGGAGAGTTTTCAATCCTTGCTAAGAACGGCCCATAGCCAACCAAGAGGTGTGGGTCCTCCCCCCCCAGCCCCATCATAAAGGGCAACTTTTCTTCCAGCCTCATTGAGCCTCACTTGGGTGGCACCCCTTTCCTCAGTCTCTGGCTGGCAGCTCCTTGATTGCTTGCCAGGGATTTAGCCCTGGCTATTGAAACAAGAGGACTTTGAAAGGGAGCATGTGATGCTTGTTGGAACAAGTTTTGGGTGTGCGTGGGTAGGGGATCTTGGGGAAAGTGGCACTACCATTCATCATTGTTTTAGGCAGGGGTCAAAGTTCGGCTTAGCTGGCTGATTTGACCTGGAGGGGTTTTAGGTCAAGTCCCGAAATGAGATGAGGGCAAGGAAGGCAAAAAAAGCATGGACTGGCCACAGCACAGTGCAGAAAGAGGCATATTCTGACTTCTTCTGCGTCCACCAGCGATGGCTCATAATTTGCTTGCAATTTAGCCTGTGGGTGGCTGGATAGGAGACACAGCTGCGTTTGAGCTCCTGGACTGAAGGGGCTGGTTTGAGAAGCGTTGTTCATTGGGGCAGTGGATGATGGTTCAAAGTAGCAATTGGACCGCTGGCTGCTTCTGGAGTCCAAATGGGAATAAGGGGAGCTGTTGCCATTATGGGAAACAGGAGGCTGGGCCCGGCTTGTCTCTGTGCCCTAAGAAAATCCATTGTTAATCGGGAGAAAATGATGTGGGAAACCCTTGAAATTGGACCTGTCTAGAACTGGAGCGCTGACTACCTGTGTTCCCTGCCTCTCTGTCACCTTCCCTGGCCTTCTCCGTGTTTTTGTTGTCCAAGAAGACAAAAACCGAAACCAGCAGAGCAACCCACCCCTTGGCCCTCCACGGATTCAGTCCAGGGGAGGGAGAGGAGCTGGCTGCTGACTGAACTGACCCTTGCTTGCATCCTGGGGGAGAGGACCATGGTTTCCTTAATCTCTCAAATGTGAACTAAGCTCACACATGCTTGAGGGGGATAAAACAGGTAAGATTGTAAAAATAAGTTTGTCTAGTATCCCAGCTACATTCGACTTACCTGGATCCTCTTTCTTCACCTGGGAGGGCAGGAGCATCACTCGCCCTTCCTTCTCCCATCCTTTGCTGCTCTGGTCACAGAAAGGCAGGGGGGAAGAGAGGGAGGCTCCTGTTTAGACAGGCCCCTAATGTCTGGGGGAAGAGATATATGGGCATTCCTAAGTTACTTCCTAACAATTGGATGGATGAATGGATAGAATTCTCTATTGGCCAAGCATGATTAGATATACAAGGAATTTGTCTTTGGTGCATCTGCTCTCAATGTACATAGAAGAAAAGATACATCCGTCAAGAGTGAAGAAACATAAAGTACAACACTTAATGATAGTCATAGATTACTAATAAGCAATCAAATCAAACTAGGAAACAAAACAATATAAATGGTAAAGATACAAGCAACATGGCTATAGTCATAAGTGGAAAGAAATAGGTACCAGGAAGGATGAGAAGAATAATAGTAATATAGTCTTAGTAAAAAGTGGATTATTTAATTAGCTTCTTGCTAAGATACCTCCTTGGTGAGGTTTCAGAAAGACCTTTAGAAAGAGTGCAGAAAAGAGCCACAAAGATGATTAGGGGGCTGGAGGACATGTATGTATTATGTATGTATGTATGTATGTATGTATGTATGTATGTATGTACGTACGTTTCCCCCCACTTTTCTCAATAGAATGGAGAGCAGCGGTTCTTATTCGGTCATTAATGGGCTAATACAATTTATCTCCTGGGTTTCTTTCAGGAGCTTTTTTTAGAGAAGTCCTGATGGTGTTGGGTTTATGCTGCCCCAGAATGTGGGGATACTTGAGCCGATGGTGTGTGTGCGCATGTCTGCCTTGAGGTGGCTGGCGATTCTGAAGTCCCTGAGGAGCAGCTGCCTCGAAGGGGCCTCGGAGGAGGACAAGAGCTTCTTTAGGGAGCTGCCTCTGGTAGGTAGCCCCAAGTTGGGAGACTGAAGCATCTTTGAGACACAACTTTTATTACAAAGCAGAACGTTCTGTGAGCTTGAGCTGAGGGCCGAGAACAGATTTCCTGGGTGTGCTGTTAACAGCTCTTTTGAAGATTCCATTCGTTGTGATTTGAAAAGGGTGCTGTAATAGAGGAATCATTCATTTGAAGGACAGCATTTAACACGGGTGTATTTTATTGATTTGGCATCTGTGCCTCTCAATTTCAAGCTTATTCCTAGGTTGGAATGAGTTTGGATCGGTGGGACGTACAGTAAGTGGGGTGGAGGGAACACAGTCATTCCTGGGGCTCAGTTGATCTGCAGGGCAGCCTGCTGGCCCTTTTCCTTGCCCACCTGCGGAGCCCAGCTAGCTGCTCCCTTCCTCAGGGTAGCAGGGCCTGAAGGCCCGGAGCTTCTGCTGTTGGGGAAGGGGAGAGCTTCACCGGAAATGCTCAAGCCACAACCATCACTGAGACCAGAATTCCTGCTACTGATTGACAGCTGTCAAATGAGCCACACCTGATTTTGTTTTTTGCCACAGTCATTAAGCAAATCCTTGCCATTGTTAAGTGAATCCTGCTTCCCCCATTGGCTTGGTTTGCTGGGAGCTGGCTGGGAAGGCGGCCAGTGGTAACCCCAGGGCCCTGGGTGTGTGTGGAGGGGGGAACCTGCAGTTGCTATCAATGCAGGCTGGTTGCCAGTCACCCCGATTTGGATCAGGTGACCACAATGATGCTGTGTTGGTTGCAAGTTACTGTTTTTAATGTGTTTGTAACTTTGGTCAGTAAGTGAGTGGCTGTAAGTCAAGGACTCCCTGAATTTTTGGGTATTTTATAGCATTTTGAGCCTCCTATTCCAGGTGGACAAGCTTTCCATTTGGTAAGTAAATAGGTGCCTAACTCAGGGCCCCTTTTTGTTTCTTTGGGGTCCCGTGAATTCCCTCCTCCCGGAGTCCGGCCAAGGAGAAGAAGGGCCGGGGGAGTCACTGCTTTGATTTGGCTGGGCAGCTGGTAACCGAAACCCCCTGGCAAGGGAAAAGGTCTGTTGGGAGCAAAACTCTGCAGGGGAGCCTTTGTGTGCTGATGAGAGGGAACGCTCTGTGTGTGTGTGTGTGTAAGATCAGAGCGGGAGGGGAAGGGCGGGGACTCCCTCTGGCTGAGCCAGAAAACCCCAAAGGGCCACCTGTTGCAGTAGGAAGCAGAGAGAGTAGCCCCGCCCTCTGCCCGCCCCCAGTCAAGCTGCTCGTCTTCTTCAAACCCAGCTGAGCCCCCCCTTCCCCCCCCAGTCAGGACTATTCCATGTTTTTAACAGCCGGCACCGGTCCATCTCCCTTGCTGTCTTCTGGGGTACCTTTTGACACCCCCCCCCCCCCCGCTCAGTGCGCTTGGTCTCCAGGCCCACCCAGGAATCACCCCCACTCAACCGTCCCAGTCAGGTGCCCGCCTGGTCTCTGCTTTGGGGCCCCTCTGGTCACTGTGCAGCAAGGGCTGACCTGCAGGGGGTCCTGTGCTCTTGGGGGTGTGTGTGTGTGTAAATCTTCCCCCTTGAAGAAGGAAGTCGTGGGCCAGCCCGACAAATGGCGAACTGGGAATGTTTTAGCCTGGATGAAATGGCAAAGTGACCGGCGTAGATTCACAAAGGGGAATTCTGGAGGAGGCAGTCAGGCAGCAGCTTCCTTCCTGTGTGGGGCAGGCTTGGAAGAAGAGGGGGAAAGGGAGGGAAGCGGTTTTGCAGGCATTTTGTGCACCTGGCTCTGCTGTGTAGGGAGCCCCCCTCTGCCCTGGTCAGCTGGTCAGGCAGGTGGATGGATGCAGAGAAGACCCCCCCCCCCCCCCCCGATATTCCCTGTCTGCTGTGGGGACTTCGGCTCCATTATCACCAGTGACGTGGCCCTTTCCAAGGAGGTGGTTTGCTGCCCTGGTTCCAGTTACCAACTTGCTTTTCAAGTTTCTCTGACTAAGGAAGGGAACCGATTTAGATCTCTCCTCCTCCTCCCAACCCCCACTTTTGTTTATTTAGCAGCTTTCTTCCTTGGCTTGCCAATTCTGAAGGATGTTTGTTTGGTCCGCAGAGTGTTTGCAGGTCCCAGTGCTCAGAATGCAGGCCAAAGGCTTTCTGGGAGCATATTTCGCTCCAGCCCCTTCCCAGCCCTCTGCAGGACCCCTAAGAAATGAGGACGACCTGCGTCTCTTGAGCCCAAAGCCCCCACCTCACTCCCACCAGCTGCTGCAGCGTAACTGGGTTGTGCCCAGGGGGGTCCTGACGGTTCTTCTGGCCCAATCTCTTGCGTGAGGGGAGGGTGGAGGACACACACACTGACCTGCTGGTTGGTCAGCACCCCCCTCAGTTCAAGGTGTCCAGGCCGAGTGGACCCGTTTCTCAAGATCGCCCCTTGACTTGGTTGCTGCAAACGTGATTGTCAGATTTCATTTCTCTTCTTACTAATTCTCACCTCTCCACCCCACCCACCCCCGTTGCCTTTTCTTGTGGCCTCCTTTCCAAGCCCAAATTCCTTTTAACTTTCTGCAGCTTTTAGTACTGCCAGTACATCTCTCGGTAGTTGAACCGACTGGTAGCTCCTATTTTTCTACCTGTCCCCAATTAACTCTTACCGATTCTTCCAATATGTGACCATTGAGAACTTTCCTCTCTTGTGATAAACACGAGGCCCTGTTCCCCCCTTCCCCAGGCCGAATTTGTGCTGAAACCGGCAAAGGGCTCCCACTTTCTTTACCCACCAACCAGCTTGTTCCAGTTACGCAGCATCAGCTCCTCTGGAACATGAAAGGGAGAGCAGGAACCCTGGAGGGCTGGCAGCTTTGCAGTTTTGGGTGAGTTGATTTTTGTGGCAGGCTCCAAAAACCAAGAGGAACACACTGTTGTTTCTGAACACTTTCCTTGATTGTTCCTCACTCTTCCTAGACACAAACCTTGTCAAACTAAAGCAGCTGCTTGCCTAGTTCAAGACGCACAACTTCGAGGGAGGAGCCACCTTGACCCTCTTTCTCCTCCCCCAATGGTCTCTTGGTCCTCTGAATGCAGCCCCTCCTTCCTGGGACTCTTTGTGAGTTTACCGGGGGTGCCTGTTCCCCAAGAGCCCGTCCTTTAGCAGAAGGCAACCCCTGATCTAGTCTTGCTTTTGGGATGAGGTGCTGCTGGAGCATGTCACGTGTCCATTTAATGGGAATTTGGGTTTTCTTAGCAAGGAGATGACTGGTATTGCTTTGAGCCCTCAGTTGTGCCCCTCTGCTCCAAGAGGTGCTGAAGATGACTTGGGTCAGGGGGCCTTCCCAGGCACTCTCTCAGACTGAAGGAAGAGCGGTCCACTTCGCCTCCAGCCGAATTGGGAGACAGGATTTGCCCCAGAGGTGGTGGGGCGGCTGGGAACTGCTCCCATCAGCAGCTCCTTTCAGAAGAGTTTGGAATGAGGGTGGCTGACCGTTGTCCCTTTCCTGCTTCCCTCTATAGGCCACCTTTCTGCTTCTTTGAGACCGGGCCGGTTGGCTGCCTTGCAGAGGACCCTGGGCTTCAAGCCCCTTTGCCGAGGGTGCCAGAAGAGGAACCGCGTTTCCTGGAAGAAAGGTGTGTGCTTTTGGGGGGGGGGGGCGATGAGCAACCTCACAGCCAGGATCATGGAGGCATTGGTGCCAAGGCCCCCTTCCTGCCCTCAGGCTGCAGGGAGTGTTTTGCAGCTGTTCGTCTGTTGGAGCAGTGGCTGCCTCTGCTGCAAGAGGAGGACAGTTCAAAGTCAGCTTTGGAATTGAAAGCTATTTCGTCCTCTTCGAAAATGTCCAATGTTGACTCTCATCTTTTCAACAAGGGCGAGTTTATATGACATCCTAAGCCAGTGGTCGCCAACCGGTGGGTTGGGGACCCCTGGTGGTCTGCGAGAAAATTTTGGTGCTCTTCAGAGAAATCTCACCCCCAAAGCACCTCCCAAAGCAATTAATCCAGCCTGCGCGGGAACACAAGGCTTGCATCGCTTGCATTGAGAATAACACACGTAGTGAGGGGAGGGGGGAACTCGGCCCATGTGCCTCACCTGACCACCGGGCTGCTTCTTTCCGCTTCTTTCTTCTTCTGCTTTGGGCTGCACGCAAGGAAAGCAGCCAAAGTCTTTCTTTCTCTCCCCCAAACTCCGCCAGAAATGAGTCTTTGGGACCCTGCAAGGCCTCCCTGCTCCAAGGGGCTGCACCATTCTGGCAGAGTTTGGGGCAGAGAAGGAAAGACTTCTGCTGCTTCTGCTGCTTTCCTTGCATGCAGACAAAGGTCTCTCTCTCTCTCTCCCCCTGAAAACGGAGCTAGAGACAGAATCCTGCGATTCCAATAAACAATAATCAATCGGTAGGAAAACGGGGTGGGGAATTTTCCTGCAGACTTTTTGGGGGATTTTTCCCAGGGTCTCTGGTCCGCAGGATTTAAAATTATGAGTTTGATGGTCCCTGAGGTCCAAAAGGTTGGCGACCCCTGTCCTAAGCCATGTTGTGGTTCCAGTTGCCTTGCCCAAATTGACAATGATAAGGTTGAATCATCTGAAAACATGGCTTGTTTTAATTTCACTTGTTTAAAATATGAATCATTGTGTTGGCTGACTTTTGGGGTTACATAGGAAGACAGACCTGTACTTCATTTTCCGTCCAGTGTCAGGAGTCGCGGCCAGAAAGAGTCACTTCTATCTCGACTGGCACAACACTACTGCTTCCCCCCCCTTCCTATCCTGGACCCCCAGGCCTGGAGGAAGAAAAAAGGACGGAGGGGTGGGGGGCACAGAGGCATGGCTGAAGGTTTGGGGGACTCCAGGACACCTGTGACCCATTGGGGATGGAAGCCTCCCCGCCCGAGTTAATGCCGTGTTTCTCCTATAATAAGGCCGCGTCTTATTTTTTTTTGAGCCCCGAAAAAATGGCTAGGCCGTCTTTTCGGGGGTGACTTAATTCCACCCCCCCCCTTGCATCTTCGGGCGGGCAGGTGGCGACGGCTTGGATGTTGACCTCGGTGTTGGTGGGGCACTTCGTATCGGGGTCAACGCAGGCAGCACCATATTCAGGTGTGCAACAAAAGTACTTCCTAACGGCAAGCCCCCCCACCATTCCCTCCCCATTTCGTATGTTTTAATATAGGCCTTAATTTGGGGGGAGGGGCTTAATTTCATTTCATGCCTATAAAACATGCTGGGACTTCCTATTGGGGGAGGCCATATTGTTGGAGAAACGGGGTATGAAGTGCCCGGCTGGACCTTATCAGTGTTGTGTAAGTGTTGGGCTGATCCGTTCGTTGCTCCTTTACTCATTATGTACTTTGGAAACATGCAAAACAAATACCTCGTCCTCCTGCCTTCCTTGAGTCCTTGACCTGTAGTGTCCCAGTAGTGTTCCTGGTTCATTTAAGGACCGTTTGAAGTTACAGTGGCCCTGGAAAGAGTGACTTGGCCTTTTTTCACAAGGACAACGGTTGCAGCCTCCCCAAGGCCCGTGATCAGATTCAGGCGCTTCAGCCTGGTAAGTAGGATATGGTCACGGTGTCCTGGGGCCACACGGTCCCCTTTTGCAGCCTTCTGACAAGCAAAGTCGATGCGGGAGCCAGATTCACTTAACACCCATGGTACTAACTTAACAACTGCAGTGATTCACTTAGCAACTGTGGCAAGAATGGTGGCAAACTGGAGCAAAATCTACTTAACAAACGTCTCACTTAGCAACAGAAATTTTAGACTTTATTGTGGCCATAATTTGAGGACTATCTGTACTTGAGATTTGGCAGTTGCTCAGTATAGATTTGTGCTATCCTCAGATCTGCTTTAAATGACCTTCATGCTGATCCAAGTGTTGTTGCATTGAGGGGTCTCCTCTTGGGGCTTGGGGGAGGGAGGAAGATCCATCAGGCTGTTTCTTGGAATCTGACTTTGACACAAGTAGAACACAGCTGTAAATCCGAGGAGATGTGCATGTCCAGAGCATGTTGGGTTCGTGGAGACTGTGACATACGTGATGGTGTTAAAATGTGTCTCAGACCGACAGCCCCAGGAGGAGAGAGGCAGCGGCCCGTTGGCAGCCCTGCCTACCCATCTCTCTTCTTCTAAGTCACTTCGGTCATAGTGCATTCTTACCCTTTTCCATTTCTGTAAGCTGAGATTTAGAATAAATGTCAGTAATAACCCCGAAGCAAATCAATAAGAAAAGAAAGTAAAAAATCGGGCATGCCACGCTCAGTGGGCCAGACCCAGCTTTCTTCTTCAGGGGGGACAGTTTCCCGTGCCTGTGGCCTTGGTGGGAGGGCCACGGCTTGATGGGCTTCTGAAGGCGAAGGGGGATGGGGCCATTCCAAGAAAGATTCCCTTCCAGAATCCCTGCGGATGGAAGCCCTTGACAGAAGGGAGCCCACCCTACTGGATCTTCTCAGGCGGGCCAGTGTTGGTGGGAGGAGGAAGGAAAGATGTCAAGAGGCAAATGCTGGCTGGTTTTGGCTTTAACCCCCCCCCCCCTTCCAGCTCAGTCTCCTTTTCCAATTTCCTGGCCTGCCTGGGTGGGAATCTAAGCCTCTTGGCTCAACTCAGACGATGGTTGACAAATCATTGTAGTTGTTCCGCATCTCTTCCAAGCAAATCGGTTCTAGTCCCTTGCAAAGCCGGTTCTGCAAGGCCCTGCAGGAATTATGCCCTCCTAATTGTGTTTTTTTCCCCCCTTGTTACCACATCGATGGCTCATTTATGTTTTCCTCCTTTGGGGCTGCCCCATTATTGTTAGTCAGTTGAACAACAAGGCAACCCTTTTTTAAAAAAATAAATAAATTTTATTAATTTTACAATTAAAACAAACCAACAACACATACACAAGTAAAAGAAAAGGAGAAGAAAATAGAAAGAAAAAATAGAAAGCAATTAAAAACATTCTCATTTTCAACAGTTTGTAAGATCTTTTTTTTTTTTAACCCTTAATTTATATCATATACACACACCTAATCTTTACATATATCTGTATATCACTGCTATGGGTTTATCCTATCCTCTTTTGCCTTATAGTGTAAAATCTATCTTTGGTCTATCCATTTGTACCAGCAGTTCCAGCTATTGTAGTATATTGAGGTGTCTTTATTTTTTAGTGCCAAAGTTAATTTGTCCATTTCTGCACAACATGAATTTTTTTGAATGATCAATTCTTCTGATGGAACCTGAGGCTGCTTCCAACATTGGGCAAAAGCTAATCTGGCCACTGTCAAAATGTGTATTATTACGTATTTTGCTTTTTTTGATATTTGTTTGTCAAAGAGGGAACTTTTTTCCATATCTGGTGGTCCTGTACAGAAGCTCAAAAATATTGGCAGAAAATTAGAATTTGGCTGGAAGAAATGACAAGAGAGCAGATCGAATACAAACCAGAGTCCTTTTTGTTCAGGATCTTTGACAAACAAGGGAACCCTTTTAAAATCTTGAGGCTGCTTGCGTTTAGTTGGTCTCAGAAGCTTAACCAGTTCAGGTTGGTTAGTCCTCAGATGGGCAACTTCCTCAGAGATCTGGTGAGATCCCCGAAGAGAGGAAGAGACTAAATGCTGTCCTTAGCTTCCAAAGAGGGAAGGAGGAGGCCTCACCCTGACACCCTGGCCTTCTGCTCAAAGACCTTCAGCACAGATTAACAGGACATTTGTGAGTGCACGGATAGCAATGTGTCAATAGGTCCAAGAGTCAGAATGGGTTTGTCACAAACAGGTCTTGAAAGATTAACCGTGGGAATGCCAGGCACCAGGAAAACATCCAACAAAGAAGTTCTTCTTTGATAAAAAGTTAATATTCAGGAGATGAGACCCTGCTGTTAGAAGCGCTCGCTGTCGGTTGAATGGTGGTGATTAAAGACTTTGTTTCTGCTTGTGGAAGAAAGGAGGCGGATGGCCTCCTTTCACCAGTCCACAATAGAAAGTGTCCTCAATTATTGCATTATGAACATGGTACACTGGCTTGACAGCCGTGATGAGCACAGCACAAAACACCCTTGGCTGTCCCCCGACACAACTGGCTGTCAGACTCCTGAATGCAACATAACATCATAAGTATGTAGTATGATAGACGTGCAGGGCCGGCACAACATTCCTATTATAATGTAGCGTTATGCACATATATGTATAGAGGATTGTGAGTTGTTAGTATGATTTATTGGGTTAAGGGATTATCTTTTTTCATTGTGAGTTATTGATGTGTGTTTATGCTGGGGGGGGGAATGCACTAAAGGAGGCTCAGCCAATCTCATTGTACACATGTTGTGCATTGACAATAAAGGTTGAATTGAATTTAAAAGTAGGATAGTGCAGAGGGACGGAGGGCCTCATCTTTCACAGTTTTGGTATGTACTAAGAGAGCAGAGTCCGGGTTGCAGGAAGCCCGTGTTCCTTTGCCTGGGACATTAACCTGGCCGAGTGAGCGCAGAGATGGGCTCGCGGAAGGAGCATGAAGACATCTGGCCCCCTGAGAAGCAGGAACAGCGCCGTTCCTGCTTCTCAGGGGGCCGGATGTCTTCATGCTCCTTCCGCGAGCCCACGGCCAGGTTAATGTCCCAAGCAAAGGAACATGGGCTTCCTGCAACCAGGACCCGCGCTGCCTTTAGAAGGGGAACCTTGAGGGGGCCTGAGGAGGGGGACAGGACCTGGATTCTCTGTGGATTCTCTGTTGACCCAGGTCCAGGACTAAGAGGCTGAATGTGCAGGGCAGGAGATATGAGGAGACGTTTCCTGAGCTGCTTGGTGACGGGAGTGCTGTCTTGATACCTGTCATGTTTCCACAGACCCTGCGTTGAGCAAGAGGCTGGACTCTGTCACCTTCGATTTTATGATCCTGTGATATTGGTTTGTGTCCTTAGGATGAAAAAGAGGTCAGATCTTTGTGTGACACACCTTAAAATGCTTGAAAAGGACTCTCTTCATCTTATCTTGGTTATCTTTGCTGATATCTCTCCTGATCATCCTCGTTTTTCTCCTCATTTTCTTTCTCTGAACCCAAAGAACAGTGTGATAACCTAAACTGGTCAGGCATGAATCTAATGAGATAATGATGAATGAAACTTTTGTGTTTGGGGAATTACTTCACACTTCAGCTCGTTCTCATTTCTCATTCTAAAGGCCTTTTTATGCACGCCAATTCCCTTTCCCCAGAGCTGTGCGTTTGGCTTCTCTTCCCAAAGAAAGAATTTTGTATTATTTCCATTAATCCTGTGGTACTGTTTCAATAGGATGTGGAACCATTCCAGAGGCAGCCATGGATCTCGGTCTGTTTATGACCTGTGGTCGATCTTCCTGCATGACAACACCAGGCAGAACTGCAGCTTCCCGCTTTTCCTTCTCACCCACTTTTAAAGAGGAGAACAAAACTTCCTCTCCTTCGATGCTTCTTCCTTTGGGGTTTCTCAAAGGCAGTTCCGCAAGATTATTGGCCAATTCCTTTCCTCCCTTGGAATGCAGCGCCTTTAACTCTGCCTTTTCAAACTCCCCTGACCAAGCTTAAATCCTCCTGTTCTTTCCCGAAGAGATTGGTGGAGCAGGTTTCCTCTTCTCTGGAGGGACGGGGCTAAACCCAGCATGGAGGAGTTCTGCCTCGTTATTTAGCAGCAGATGCCGATGCTTTGATTTTGGCTTCATCTGAGGAAGCTCTCGGGTCTGTAGCTGGGATCCTTTCCCCAACTGGGCTCCTTCCAAGCTGTGCCGCACCTGGGATGGCCCCTCGTGGTTGGGCAGCCACAAAGCTGCAGTGGACTTTCGTTTGCCACTCGCTGGAATAGTTGTACAAAAGCAAACCCCACCACATGTCCCGTTTTCAGTTCCTTTCCCCAGTAGTTCTCCTGCCTTGGAGGGAAAAAAACCCCCCAATAACTTGGATTTTAAAAAATTCCACTTTCTTGAGGTCTGAGGGCCGTTCCTGCCACGTACGTGCAATCGGCTGTGTCCCCATTGCAGGGATTCTGAGCAATTTGGGCAGCTTTTCCTGCGGAGTCTTGGCACTCTCTGAGGAAGGAATCTGGTCCCTCTCCAACTGGGGAAACGTTGCAGTCTTTCCTCTGGCAGTTTCGCTTAGGTAGAACTCCTAAGGAGAGGAAACACCCCCCCTCCCCCCCAGATTCTCTGTCTCCACCTGCTACTGACACCAAGGCCAGTTGAGACTTTGATCGCTTTTCTTGCCATGGAAAGAAAAGATGATGTCCTGCCCCTGTTGGAATCTGACTCCGAGGGGGAGGCCAAGCAGCTGACAGGGAGTGGGAGCGTGGCTCCATTGGCTGTGGAAGAAACTGGGAAAAGGCACAGTCCGGCTGGGCAGAGTGGAGCAAAGGAGAGGGAATTCAAAGGAAGACCCAGGCCCACCCCCTCTTCATCGTAGGGCATGCAGGGAGGAACGGAGAAGGGAGCAATGTGAATTGCATGGCTTATGGGGGAGGAAAGGGCCCTGATTCCCTTCATTAGATGCAGCTCGGAACACAGTGTTTAAAAAGGGAAGCTGTGCGCAACAACTTGTCGGAAGCAAATTGTGAGTTATCTTTTATTGTCAAGGCTTATCTGGGTTCCTGGCGCCTTCCCAACTGTGTGTGTTTTGTTGGCCTCTGAAGTCTGCAATTCCTTATCCTGCCCTGTCCAGTTAATTGTTGCAGCGTGGTTTGTGTGGATTTTTATTTACAGTTTGTGTGTACTTTGGGTTGGGACTGAATTTCCTCCACTTAAAGACTGTTCTTGGGAGAGTATTTTTCTCCAGCTGAAGGTAACTGGACATTGGGAGCAAACTTGGAGGTATTAAAGGGACTTTTCTTACTTATGTGACTGTGTTGCCTTTGTGTCACGCCCCTTTGGGTCCAAATGAGGAGCCCAGATGGGCTCCAACTTCTGTGCCTTCCGCTGCCTCGGCAGGGGGGGAAGTGCCAACAGGCAAGGCGGGGGCTCAGCAGTGGAAATGTTTCCCCCTTGCCATGAAGCTGGTATGGAAGAGGAGGAGGAGGAGGAGGACCACCCCTCCTGGGATTGACCTTCCTCTTCATGTCAAGAACCATCAGGTTACCCGAAGGTCCCAAGTCCCCACAACGTCTGCAGAGCCTTCTTCCCCTTTGGCTGCATCCAAGGTAGCTTGAGTCCCCTATGCCTGTTTTCATCCAGGGAAGGGGAATGTTGTGAAAGAAGGCAGAATTTTCCTGCAAAAGTTGGTTGAGATGGACTCCTGGCAGATGTGAGGAACCAAAATCTCTCACCGTTTCAGCTTTTGAAGTCATCACACACACACACACACACACCCTTCTTGGTTGGGGGGTCAACCCCAGGGCTGCTGCTTCCACCTCACATAACATCTTAAGTCTGAGATATCTTTAATTCACAGTTTTCTCCCTTTATATTCCACCAGTTTCATTTGAACAAAACATATTTTTCAGTTGCTGGTTTATTCAATTTCTGTAGCCACCCATCTCAGTCAATGACTCTGGGCAGCTTACAATTAAAAAAAAATACATTACAATTCAACACTAAAACTTTTTAAAGCAATAAAAACATCCCAAATAAGCAGCCGAGCAGCCTTGGCCACTTAGCCAGAGCATATGGCATCTGCAGAACCCCCCGAGCCCCTGAGGGTAGGTGGGCTCCCCCCCCCTGTGACCTTCCCTAAGAGCTGGCTCTGCCAGGCGCCTTGGGGACCCCATGGGGGGGGGCTTCACACTGCAGGGGGGGTGTTGATTAATGGAAACCCCAACCCTTTTTGCCGTCTTGGGTCCCTAATGTTATCAGTGTTTTTATCTGCTGTGTTACAGCTGATGGTTTTAATATCTCCCAGTGTTTTTATGCTATAACCTGCCCAGAGTCATTGAGCATGAGATGGATGTCAAATAATTTTAGGGAGGAAGGAAGGAATCCAGGGCAGTTTCAGGGGAGCTGGAGTAGTTTAGTGGATGCCTCATGGTGGCTTGGAATGCCACTGGATCCCACCATGGGACTTCCGGGGCAGAAAGCCTGAGGAGTAGATGGACAGATGTGTTGTGTCGCGTGCAGAGTACAGAATTTCTTGGTGTGACGCATTCCTAACTCTCCCCCAGGAGGCCACACAACTACTACTCTGGTCCACACAAGTCCAGGAGCCCACCTTTGTTTCCGTTGTATGGCTGGCATTGGAGAGGATGGCCAAGGCCTTCAGCCTCCTTCCTTATCGGAAAAGCCACTTTTTAGTTTATGCAAATAATTGCAAAATATCCCCTGGGATCACTGGGTGAGAAGTTGGTTCGTTCTTTTCTTTGGCTTGTACGCCAAAAGCCTGGATTTGTTTACAGTCCACGTGGTCCCCGAGAGCCTCTTGAAGAAGGCTGGTGGCAGCAGCTCAGGGGCCCCGGGGGAGGGGTGGCGACCCCCCACCCCCTAAACTGCAGAGCTGCAGAAATAACGCTGGATGTTTGCAATCTGCCCGGGGGTTGGAGGCCTTGATTGTCTGCCACGGTACAGTTTCTACTAATCCATGGCTGAAACGCGTGGCCTGAACTGGTCTCTGTTTTGACTCTGCTCTGGAGGTGGAGGAACAGCAGCCCGAAAGGAAGGGAGGCCACCTTGAAAACACTGCCTTTGCTTTGGAAATGTCCCTTGGGAAGCTCCCCTCTGTAGATAGGGTGGCTTCCAGAGGGGTCGGGGTAGATTCCTTCCTTCCTACCCAGGGAGGGGGTGGTCTGAAAAGACTCTGGGGTCAGAAATATTGTGGATTTTGTTTTCCTGCCTGCATAGCGGTTCTGCTTTGAAGGCTTTGGCCCCTGGACACTGGACTCCCCAGGCTGGACGAGAAGGGAGGGAGCCTCTTTATGTTTTGTCGCCTGCTGCCTGCTGGTGTCATTCTGGCTGGTCAACAAAAGATACGGCATAATACATGATATATTAAAAGCAGCAAATGGAGCCTGTCGTGAAAACACTGTCCGGTGCCAACCTGTCGCATGGCCTTTGCTCCCTGTGGAAAAAGCCTCCTGGCTGGCAACCTCGGCCGGCTGAGCTGGTCGGGCTCCTCTCTGCTGCTTGCCCGTTTCTTCCTGGAGGCTGAAGTGGGCATTCCCTCCAGCCACCTGCTGTGGGAGGAGCGGAAGCAGCACAGGCTCCTCCTGGGTGCCAAGAGCAGGGCCGTATCCCTCCCCCCCTGCCCCTCTTCCATCCCGGCAAGCTCAGCTTCGCCCTCCTGAAACGGCTGGTGAGCCAACCTCCCTGGCATCTCCCTCCACCTTGGAGGGCAGAGAAGAGGGAAGTCTTGGACGCTGCGAGCACCACGGGGCTAAGTGCCCCCGGGGAGGGGGGCAGGCGGTGGTATCTGGGGCTGTACAGAAGGGCAGGCGGAGCAGGGGGGCCTCTGGTGGCTGAGGCGGCTGGGCAGGGGAGCTGCTGCTGGGCTGGCCTTTTGGGGTTCCCTTCGCTCCTGAGGTGACTCCTCCAGAGGCTGCTCTGCCTGTGTGTGCCCAAAGGAGGCTGGCGTGGGCTTCTGTTTGGCAAAGGGAGATGCTGCTGGGGGTCTCGTGGTCCTGGCAAAGGGGCCCAAAGCCAAGTGCCAGAGCCAACAAAGAGTTGGGCCTGGTGGGGAACGGGGGTGTGTGTGAAAGTCTCTCCTGCAAGCAAGCTTTGAGCCAAGCCAAAAGAAAGCTCCGAGAGCTGAAAGCTCTTTGCCCGTCTGGCTCCCTGCCTGCCTTTGGCAGCAATGGCACAAGGTGCCCGTCAGCCCTGCCTCCCCACCTTGGCGATAAAGGTGCTACAACATATGTATCTAAATCGTGCTATAGTTTTTAAGTGTTAAACAGAGACCTAGTTTGGTCTCCTGGCGGAGGGACCAGGCCAGAAGCCGGGAGTCCGGGAGTTCTAGCCCCACCTAAGGCATCGAAGGTAGCTGGGTGACTCTGGGCCAATCCCTTCCTCTCAGCACAACCCTCCTCCTCGCAGGGCTGTTGTGCTGGGGAAAATGGGAGGAAGGAGTGTTCGCTATATTGGCTGCCTAGAGATTTGGACAGTTTGCACCAAAACGTTTCCTGTATTTGTAAGTTATCAGATCTGGGGGCCCCATTCTGAAAATCCTTGGGAGCCTATTCCAGCTCTTCGGAAGGGCCCAGTGGTTGGGCATGCTTTCTGGGACAGCCTCTTGCCTACAATTCTGTCGATTGGGTTTGGGGGAAAGGGAAGCAACTTCCCCATCCCCCTTGGAGCCCCCCAGGGCACGAAGGCTGCGGTGGAGCCCAGAAGGCGTCTTGCGGGGATACTGGAGTGGACTGATAGGCGTCTCTCAGGAAGCCTCTTTCCAGGGAAACAGGAGCTCCGGATCCCTGGGCACTCGGGGCATCAGCACCCTGAGATACCTAGAGCAGGGATCGCCACAAACTTTTAGACCTCAGAGACCACCAAACTCATCATTTTAAATCCCACAGACCAGAGACCCTGGGAAAATCCCCCAAAAAGTCTGCAGGAAAATTCCCCTCCCCGTTTTCCTACGGATCGATCATTCTTTATTTGGGATGGCAGGTTACCATCTCCAGCTCCGTTCTCGGGAGGGGAGAGAGAGAGAGGGAGGGAGGGAGGGAGAGAGAGAGAGAGACTGACTTTTGGCTTCATGCAAAGAAAGCAGCAGAAGTCTTTCTTTCTTTCTCTCCCTCAAACTCCACCAGAAATGAGTCTTTGCCGTGACTCGTTGTCGTGCTGGCGCAGCCTCTTGGAGCAGGGAGGCCTTCCAGGGTCCCAAAGACTCATTTCTGGCAGAGTTTGGGGGAGAGAAAGAAAGACCTTGGCTGCTTTCCTTGCGTGCAGGAGAAGAAGCGGAAAGAAGCAGCCTGGTGGCCAGGCCAGGCCCGTGGGGTGAGTGGGACAAGCCCCTCCCTGCCCTTTCCCCCCTCCCCTCACTACTCATGTTGTTTGCAATGCAAGCGACACAAGCCTTGTGTTCCCGCACAGCCTGGATTAATTGCTTTGGGAGGTGCTTTGGGAGTGACATTTCTCTGCGGACCACCAAAATTTTCTTGCAGACCCCCAGTGGCCCTCAGCCCACTGGTTGACGACCACTGACCTAGAGCGTCCCCTTCCCCTCGGGAGCTGCAGTGCTTTCTTGGTTAAATTCCTTTTAAGGACCAGCAGGGTTGATGTTTTTCTGGGAGAGCAAATGCTCTTCTGATGTCAGATGGATCCGTTTCCTTTTTTGCATAAAGTTGGGCATTGCTGACCGATCACAGCGTGTGTGTCGGGAACTGGGCCCCACAGCCTTCCTGCCTCTGCTGCATCAGATGGCCACCCTTGAAGGACAGTCACGGGCTAGGCCTGTGCCCAAGGATACGTCCCCTTCCCAACAGGAGGCTGCCGCCTCTCCTCCTGGGCTGGCCTTTTGCTCTCTCTTGCTGTCCCTGCAGGGCGATTGGGTTGGGGAAGGGCCAGAACAGCTGGTGGGGGAGAATCTGGCTCACCATCAGGGATGCCCACAGGCTGCCACAGGAGGGCGGTAGAGAGCCAGACTGGAGTCCTGATGCAGAAAAGGCTTCTGCAGGTGGTACCTCCCTGGGCAGGAAACAAGGAGAGCGTTTGGAATTCACCGCAGTATTATTTCTTTCACGTTTGTAGGGAACAAGATGGTTCTGATTTCTTCCTGGCCAGGTATGGCAAGAAATAATAATATGAGATTCAAAAATCAGAAAACATTGAAGAGGTCTTTGAACAAGCCATGCTTTTGATATCCCACTTTCTTTCTGGCTTCCTTCAAGACCTGCTAATTTCTTTTCTTTTTTCAAAGAAAATTGAATTCATTGTTCAAATTCATTGTTCATTTGTAGCAATTTCAGAAAGGAAGTTCTAGCTTCCCTGAGGCAAAGTTTTTCTTGTACAATATTTATAAGGTTCTGGGTTGACAAGACATTTGTCAAGTACAAATCTTAGCAGATGAAGTTGACCCAAGAGAGTATGAGAATGCTGCGGCCATAATATATTTTGTCTTCAGAAAAGTGTTTGACAGAGCACCCCAAGGTCCCTGGGTCAAAAATTATATCTCCCAAGTACTGCCCTAATCTGAACCCCAGTTTTAATTCTCATTTACCTTGGGGTGTTCAGCTTTTCATTAATAAGAACAAATCACGAAAAGAAACATGTAAAGAAAAGTTTCAGTAAAGGTTTCAGACAGCATATCCTGTCTGATTTATATCTGCAGATGGTTGGAAAAATAAAAACTGACCTCAAAAATGTGGGCACAATTATGAAAAACATATTTGAAATGCTCATGCATGTCAAGACTACTTATTGCTTGTGTGTGTGCATGTTCACTTTATATATATAAAGTGTTATTTAGACATGATCGATTGCTTCTGTGCCATTGAGTTGTTGTGGAATCTTAGCCGCCCGATGGATAGATTTCCCCCACTGTAGCTGTGCCCAGCCTGGCCTTTCAGGTGGTCCCCGTGCTGCGTCCCTCCATCCTGCAGTTGGTCATCCTCTTCTTCCTTCCCCCTTCTCCACACCCAGGCCTTCACCGTCCTAGGGCATCTAAAGTGGGATCCCCTGGGATCCTGGTCATTTATGCCCAGAATGATCACTCTGGAATGATTTCTACACTTAAATATGACACAACAATTAAAACACTGTTTGATAGGATGGATGCAAAATTTTAAAGAAACAGTCACAATACAACAGTGAGAAAAACAAACAAATCTATAAAATTTACTGCAAATTACTACTTGAGGGAGAACTAGTATAAAATGTTTACATTGAGGGTAAAACAACTTCTGTCAATAATCACAAAGATAAACAAGTCACGTAGTAATAAATATTGGAAATGCTTTAAGAACATTTTACTGTATCTATGAACAGGTAAAAAGCCACAAAAGTTCTGAAAAGAAATATACCACATTATTCAGAGAATCTTAGAAGTCAAATCTGAAATGAATCTGTTTTTTTAACCAGGCATAATTCCAAGACATATTGTTAACGCAAAAATATCACAGTAAATTTATTAAGATACAGGACATGTTCATGGCTTCCAGGGCAAATTGAATACAATACTGAAAAAAAGATGCATTATATCACTCTGGGAATTTGAACTTGGTGTGTGTAGTGATTGCAAAATTAACACATATATCCACAACTGGCTTAAGTATATTTAAGCAATATTACACATTATACAACAAGGCACATTAATCACCTAGAGTAAGGAAGGAGGAAGAATATTTGAACTTTCTAATGTCAGTAGTCTTTCTGGTGTTTAATTTTTGTCATTCTTAAATGCAGGCAGTCCTCAATTTAAGACCATAATGGAGACTTCCCATCCTGGTTGTAAGTTGTAAAGGTCATAAAACCCGTCAGCCATGTGACCAACTATTTTTGTGGCAGTCGTTAAGTGAATCACCACAGTGATTAAGTGAGCTCGGCAGTTATTAAGCAAACTCCATGGTCTTTTAAGTGGCAGTTTTGCTGAAAACCAGAAATAAGTGCTAGCTTTTGGCAAAACGATCATTCAAAAATGGTCCCATAACCATGGGATGCCACAAGCAGCTGTAAACGCAGCTGTGTTGCCCAGCGCCCAAAGAAGCTCCGTTGTGTGGCAGCCCTGATGCCTGGGATCTGGGCCGTAGGTAGCGCCAAGGGAGGTCCCTCGTAACTTGAAACGGTGGAGGGCTGCCTGCGGCGAAATAAGGAAAACTTTGGGACGTAGCTCAAGAGATCCAAAACGATCCATAAAATCCTTCATACCGTCAAAGTAATGAAGTCTGTTTTTGTGTGACTGATTTTCCTTCAACGGTGTAATAAAACAGTCACGGTGCAAGCCCCATAATCCCTTTATCCATGCACTGTTACTCTCTATCTGCATTACTTCTTTTTTCTTTCATTATTTTTCTTTAAAACAAGGAAGATCAGAAATAATGGTATCCCCCTCTTTTTGAAACAGCCCTAAGACATGGCTGTCCCCCTCCCCAGTCCCTGGGCTGGGCTGATGCTGCGGGGGGGGGGGGGGGCTTCCTTGTATCCTGAATTTCTCTAATTCAAGCTGGGGCCTTGGGGGTCCTGGGGTCTGCCATTTCCTGGCTGGGAGAGGGTGGCCTGATGTAGGCCTCCTGTCTTCCTGCCAGCCCCAGGTGAATGGACAGGGCCTGAGTGGACTGGCAGGGGAGCTTCCATCCCTTTTGGCTTTCTTTGGGGGGGCATGTGGGGGGGCTGTGCATCAGCCAATGTCTATCTGCAGAACTGCTTTCTCGAGAAGGAAGGGCAGCCTTTGTTCTGCTCTGCTTTTCAGAGACAGGCCAAGGTGGGCTTAGAAAGAGGCCCTTCCCTTGCAGGTGGCCCTCTGCGCTCAGGTTGCAGCTGAGAAGGAAGCAGCTGTGGTTGTGCATCCTGGAAGGTGTCGCTCCTTGGCTTGATTCCTGGCAGAGCAATTGTTGCTGTAGCCGTTGGGTGAAAAGCAGAGGCCCCGGGACCAGACAGGAAGAGGGCCTGGAAACCCACAAGTCCTTCAGCACCCGGGGAAGGTTTGCTCTTCCAGTGTCCTGCCCTTGCTGGAGTCTGACTCTGAGGGCGAGATTGAGCAGCTGACAGGGAATGGGAGTGGGGCTCGGGTGGCTATGGAAGAAATGGGGGATGGGCCCAGTCCAACTGGGCATTCAGACGAAGACCCAAGCACATCCCCTCTTCATCCTAGGGCACACAGAGAGGGACGGAGAAGGGAGCAACGTGGCTTACAGGAGAGGAAAGGGCCCTGTTCCCTTTCATTAGTTGCAGCTGGGAAAACAGGATATAAGAAGGGCATTTGCACACAGCACCTTGCTGGAAGCAAAGAGTGCATTATCTTTGTCAAGGCGTATCTGGATTTTGACATCCTCCCAACTGTGTGTGCTTCGTTATCTTTTGGAAGTCTGATTTATCATCCTGGCCTGTCATGTTAATTACTTCAGCATGGTTTGTGTTGGTTTTTTTATTTCTAATTTATCTGTACTTTGGTTTCGGACGGCATTACCAGAAGAGTTTGATCTCCAGCCGAGGATAACTGGACATTGGGGGCCAAGTTGGAGGCATTAAAGAGAATTTATCTACTTTTGTGATTTTGTTATTTTTGTGCCACGCCCTTTTGGGTCATCACATCTAGAGAGGAAAGAGCAGCTCAGAACCAGCAGAACTTGGCTCTGGTAAAGGGGGAGCCCCCCCTCCCGCAAATTGGCTTGGAAGAGGGGAGTCAAACAGGGGAGATCCCACGAGATTTTCTTCCGGGAGATTGTACCAGGGACAGACGCACCATCCTCCGACCTCTCCTTTGATCCGGCCCAGCACCGTTTCTGAGTCAGGATCTGGCCAACTTCCCTTTCCCTGCCCCCGTGCAATTACCCAGTGTTATCCCTAGCCTGAGAGTGTGGGTGTGTGTGTGTGTGTAGGCAGCCTCTCTGCTCCAGGTCAGTGGGGCTCAGGTGAGCCTCCTAAGGCTTTGATGGCTGAAAGGCGGCTGGGGCCGGCCTTGAACCTCCGTGGTGAAAAGCTGGATTCCAGCTGGACTCTCGCCCTGCAAACATTGGTGGATCATTAAGACAAAATTGGTAGAAAGGAAAAGGGAACACACACACATACACACACACACACGCTGCATTCCTGATTTGTGAAGAGCAGGGATCAACCTGGCCTGCCAAGGCAGCTGGTCTGCCCTGCGGATGGAAGCTGCTTCCCGAGAAGTTTGCCCCGTCCTTTTGGCTGAGGCTTTTCCTGCTGAGGCGGCATCCAGCAAACACAGCAAACACACGTTGTTTGCCGCTTGCTGCTTCTTGGAAAGCTCCTGCAGCTTCCTAGGCAGACGGTGCAAAGGCATTGGGTAAAACTCTGAGCAGCCAAGTCATCAATAAAAGAAACGGTTCTGTTTTTTCAAGGGAGCTATTTCTGTATTTTCCTTGCTGTCTCCTGGGCCAGCCGGGCTCTTCAGTTGCAGCTGGGAGGGGAGAAGGATAGGAGGAGGAGCAAGCACCCTGTGGGGCACCAGCCCTTCCCTCCATTACCCTCTGGACTGGGAGAGATGATGGTGGAGCAATTCAGGAAAATGCTCTTTTCCTTGGCTTGGCTTGGCTGATGCCCCCCCTCCAAAAAGGCCCCCTTCCTCGGATGGAGTTGTAATGACGAGGCAGTCGAGGTGTTTGATCATGATCAACTGATTCATGATGATCTTTATTGGAATCTAGTCTTGCATTTATACCCATTTTTAGTTATCCTCCAACATTGGTTAACTTTGGTTTCTGCTTGACTTTCGTTATTCAGCATAGTAACTAACCCAATTAATGATCTCTAGTCAAAGTCCAACATATGTTTACTTCCTCTCTCTAATCCTCCTTTAGATGAGTAACTTTGCCTGCCTGAGTTGTATCTGCTTGGAACCATTCTTTTCTCTTGAGGTTTTGCCATCCAAGATAAAGACATCCCTGCAATTACAACTCTACAGGGTGGTTCCCAGGTGACGGCTTCCTTGCGATGCCTTCCTTGCCTTGTGATCTGGCCTTGCTCTCTGAGGCAAGCGTAGGGAAAGCCAATCCCCAGGCTCCCTCTGGGCCTGCGCCCCCCCCCCAATGGGAAGAGGCTTCTTGCAGGACAGGGGTCACGGAAAGGAAGGGGGGCTTGAGAGGATCTCATTGGAATCCAGGCCCTCCTGGGCAAGGGGCGCAGAGGGGCTCTCTTTGCAGGTCTCTCCCCTTAGCCGGGTTTCGGAAACAGCTTCCTCGGAAGGAGGCTTCCCTTGCGCCCGTCACAGGGGCTTCAGCAGCAAGGAGACAGTGTTCCCACAGCGTGTCTAACCAGGCCGGGGCTGCATTGGCATCCCAAGCTCAGCGAGAAGCTGGACTCTGCCTGGTGCTGCCCCGGCCTGCTTTCCAGAATGACAGGGGAGAGGTCTTGACCAGCTGCTGTGTTTCTGCACGAGCATCATCAGTTGTGAGCACAACGGCCCTTGTCTTCCCTGTGGCCTCTTCTCCTTGCTGCCTTGGCCCCCGATAGCCACCACGCAATCGTTGCTGCTGCTCTTTCCTGGCCGGGTCGCCATCTTGCTGTATTTGCAACTGCTGCTTCTTTGGCCTAAGGGAAGAATATTCGGGTGGTCTTGTCGAATTCCACTCCGCCCTTTCCAGCTGCTTACGCTGGAGTTGAACCATTTTGTTTCATTCACAGTTTTGACATTAGTGTTTCCTCTGCAAGCAATAGGAAGGCTAAGACGTCCAGGGCCTGCGGATGAAACTTCCCTTCCCTTCTCAGGGAGAGAATGAGGCCGGGTGAGGATCAGCAGGGAAGGGTGGAGCCTGAGAGAGGGGGAACCGCGCGTGTCTGTGTGTGTGTGTGTGTGTCTCCTTCGAAGACGGCTGTGTAGTTGCTTCCTTTATACCAATATTAATGGTAATGAGGGGATCAGCCAGTCAGCATGCAGGATGCGTAACGGGCAGTGGAGATTTGGGAGGGATGGGCACGGGCTGGTCCGCAGCCTTTGCTGACCCATCAATCCCTTTGCAACATCAACTCCTCAGTGCAGCTGCAGACAAGCCCAAAGGTTTAAGGAGCAGCTTTTGAGCCCGATGTGCATCCGCTAAGCCAGAGGTTTCCAAACTTGGCAACTTTAAGGCTTGTAGACTTCAACTCCCAGAATTCCGCAGCAAGCGTAGCTGAAGTTCTTTGTGGAAATTAAGGTGAAACTAGTTACTTGATGAAAAAGCCAAAAACCACATGAAAATTGACTTTGGCTAGGATGGTTTTCAACACATCAATAATTCCGTTATTTCCAAGGGGATTTCAGATCCTTCTCTTGAATGCAAGTGTTCTAGAATAATTCCCATGCTCCCAGTGCCTTTCTGTTATTTGCCAGGTCCTTGTTTGCTCTCCTCCAGCGGTCTGGCCTTTCTCCAGTTCTTCCGGCTGTCTCAGAGATCATACCAAAAACTTTGGTCAGATCATCCAACGGCTATTCCTGCTGCTCCTGTTTCGGGGTGGGGAGGGCTCCAAATGTCCAGGCCATGTGAACCAAGGGCATTCTGTTGAGCAAGGGAGAATGGCTAGCGGTGGGGGATGCTGACAGGAGCCTGCCTGGCTTTCAAACCTGGCTTAAGGTGACAGGGAGCCCAGAGTTAGGTCTGGGGTGGTGGTGGGGAGGTTAAAGAATTGCTCGGAGGGCCAAGTGAATGGGGCACCTTTCCTTGCAGTCGCCTGGGGTGAAATGGGGGCCTTTGTGTAGATGTTTCTGTGTATTTGTATTTGGCTCCTTTTCATCCAGCTTTGATGTGAGTCACCTTTTCTAGTGGCCGGATAGATTTGTAAATGTGGGTCCTCCCACTGGTGATGTGATCTTAATGTGAGATGCTCAAGGCAAGTTGAGGAATTTCATTGGCAAATGTAGTATTTGTTGTAAAAAGAGCAGACATGAGTGAACCCAAGGTGGACATTTGGGGTAAGAGAGGAGTCCCATATAAATCTTGCACCGTAAGGATCGGCAGTGGAGTGAGAAAAAAAAATGCTTCCTGCGAGCGGCCAGTCTTCCTTGAGAAAGTGTCTCCTTCTTCTTCCTTTTTGCAGTCCTCGAGCCCTTGAATTGACCTGTGTGCGTTTGCTCCGCCTGTCCTCTTTTAAAGATACCGTTGCTCTTCTTTATCATGGTCTTTTGAGGGAGGATATAGAAAGTGCTCAGGTAATTCAACAACCAAGTTAAATGAGTTGGAGGATCACAGCAACAGAATGCCAAGTGCCTCCTGTTTTTTAGCTCTTTTTATGCCCTCACCCTCCAGTTTTGGGAAACATTTTGTTTACTGTGCACTTCAGGTATTCTTAGCCTTGCATGGAGGATTGTAGTTCAAGCTCTGTGCCAAGGAAAGGCAGACTCTCTGTCACAAAATAAATGATCCAAACGGTGCTAATTTGCATACTTTCTCTGTTGCATAGTTTAGCAATAGCAGTTAGACTTATAGACTGCTTCACACACCCTCTCATGGCCCCCAGCAGTCTAGGTCCTCGTTTTACCAACCTTGGAAGGTCAGAATTGAACTCCAGGCTGCGGGCACAGTCCTCCTGCAACCCTGCCTTCTAATCACGTGTGCCATCAGGGCTCCTGAATTGAACAGGGAAAGAGGCCTGTTTGGGAGGCTGTCCTTGTCATGCAGCATAGAGACTTCGGGGAGGCCGGAAGGAGCGAGCCCTGCAAGGGGGGGGGGTGCTTCCGGTTCTGCCCGGCTCCGCCCTGGTGCCTCCACACAGGCCCACTGACTCAGAGTTTTCCTCAGCAGGGTCTTCCTTCCAAGAGAGTTCGGGTGGGATGCCTACCACACTGCGGGTCCCACCTGCTTTTAGCCCTTCCCGGAAGTCTCTTTCGTGCCTCTGGATGCTTCTCCATCCGAGTCCCATCCCCTCATGCAGCCCCGCTCAGAAGGGTCTCGTGCTTGCGTGATTAGAAGTCTACTTTCTGGTCAGAGGCTGGCCTTTAGGGTCTGCTTTGGGAAGGGCGTTTCACGGAGGTTTCCTTCACAGAGATGCACGGCACAAAATGCCTTTGCTTTTGCAGTAGGACAGCGAGGCACTCCAAAAATCACACAACGCTGCTCCACCTCCCCACCTGAGTGGGTCCCCGGGAGGAGAAGGCTAGGATTTGGGGCCTGCTAAATGTGCTCTGGAGTCTCCCGCTGAGCTAGCCAGCCAAGGCATCGGGGCCTCTGATTTGGGGTTCCGGATCTTGAAGGACTCTGGGACAGCACACACCTCATTATTCGGGTCTTTCTCTATGGACCATGAGCTACTTTACTCCTTGACTGATGGATTGACTTTCCCACCTTTCCTTCCGGAGCTCAAGGTAGCCTCCATAGTGCTCTCTGCTCTTGTTTTCCCCCATGACGGTCCTGGGAGATGGATTTGACTGAAAAGAAGCGATGGAGGGAGCTTCCATGGCCAAGAAGAGTCTGGAACGTTTTTATCTGCCATCATCCCGACTCCCGAGCAGGACTTTGGCTGAGAGCCTGAGGGACTTTCCATAGTTAGCTTAGGATTCAAGCAGACGGGGCTGCGCATTGCAAGGACCTGGCCTGCTTTCTGGGGCCATCTCCATGAAGGAGACAAGCCTGGGATGCTCCTGAGGCTCGGAGGGTGGCAGATCCAACCCTCTCCTCTGACAGCCTGATTCCCCAATTCCTTCTCGGGCTTCCCTTTTGACGGGCGGATGCTGGACTGCCTCCGGCAGGAATCCAGCATCTATTTATCTATTGGGCAACAGCTTCCAAAGTCCAGGCACTTCTCCAGCCCTTCCGGCCAGTGGACAGAAGGACCGAGAGGCTGAAGCCGAAGGCCAGATCCTGCTGGAGCTGCTGCTCGTCCTGCACGGCATCTCAGGGTACGTTGAGCTTGGATTGCTTTCTCCCAGAGGGGCTTGTTCAAAAGGCAACTGGACTTTCTTGGCTTTTTCATTTGTCATCTCTAAGAAACTGAACTGAAGGAACCTTCTTGGATGAGAAGCAAACATTAAAAAAACACACACACACCAAGAAAGTTGTGTTGCCTTTTGGAGAAGCACCTTTGGGACAGCCATGGCCTGGATGACGGAGAACCTCCATAGACAATTGCTTGGTTTTATTTTCAAAACAGATGTTGGCCTCGGTGCCCTACAAGAAAGCTTTGGGCAGTGGGCAGCTGTCCTTGCCCGTGCTGATCCTGGATTCCAGTCCAGGTGCGTTTGCCCCTTGGCATTCCAGCAGAGCCAACAGCTCCCCCGTCCTGTGCTTTTTGCTCATCGCTGGCCTTCGGAGGAGCCATGGAGTGGGGGGACCTCGTTCCCTGTATTTCTGGCACTTCCATTTCCCCCCACCCCAGGCAGGTCCCAGGCTCTTTGGCAGAGCCCCAAGGCCTTGGGATAAAAAAGGCAAGGCAGGCTCAGCCGTGGGGTGGCTCGAAAGGGGCAGACTTGGACATGGGGTGGTTTTTCCAAAGATGATTGGAGAACTCTGGCGCGGAGGTAAATACTCCCTTGGGGGTTAACCTTTCAGGTGCTACTTTTTCATGCTGCTCCTTGATGAGGAGCCCCTTCACTCATGTCCCAGTCATGTCATGGGTTTATTGCAGGATGCTCTATGTGGGTTTGCCCTTGAAGACTATCCAGAAATTCCCACCGGTCCAGAATGCGGCGGTACAACATAGATTGCGCCGTTGGCAGCTTGTTTCCAGGTGCCGGCCCTTCTGGCCTAGGGCCTGCTAGTTTCATCTGGCCAGGTTGGCATGCTCCAGGGCCCTCCCGTTAAATAGAGCTGTGGAAGCTTGTCTGCTTCGCCCTGGGGCCTGTTCCCCCCTCCCTGCCGTTGCTTTGGAGGCGTTCAAGAGCCGCCCAGGCCTTTTTCACAAGGGGGAATAAAGCCAGATTGGATTGTGAGCTTTTGGGTCTTTTTCTCATTCCTGTCGAGTTTCTCTTCAAGCCACCCAGGGAGTGAAGAGCTGGGTGGCAGACACACTTTTTGGAAGATTTGCGATAGAGACAGTGTGCTTGTGCAGGACGATTCATCATCGCTGGGGGAGCCATTTTAACAGCTCTACAGAAGTGGGGGGTTTGGGGATCAAGCAAGATTTAGAGCAAGAAGAAGCCCTTGTGCCCATTGGCTACAACCTTCTGCTGGGTGCAGGAGCCCCCCCCCCGTTTGTGTGAGTGTGTGTGTGTGTGTGTCTGATGCTGCGTCTGCTTTCTTCATCCCTTCTCCAGAATTTCCCAAAGACAGCCTGCCAAGATTAGCCTCAATGCTAAGCCGCTTCCTTCAGTCCTGGCTCTGGGAGATATGGGGGGCCTTGTCATCTCCTGCCTCAGTCCTGGGCCTTTCATCGGGCTCTTCCTCTTGTCTTGGAGGACGGTGGGTGCTTTTTGATGGGGAAGGCTAAACCAAGTTAGGAGGCCGAGCAGTTCTGCCTGTTTTAGTCACTAATTAGCATTTTGTCCATTTCATTGCATGGCTGTGATCTTTCTCTTTCTTAATTTTTTATTTCGAATGTATTTCAAGAAGCCCTCAAAATCCCTTTTGACTTAGGGAATGTAGAGTTCAGCAGCTCCCCAGTTCCTCCCGTTGCAAAGCCCTTTCCTGACCACTTCAGCCTCTCCAAGCCCTCCTCCTCAAACTGACCTTCCCACCTCCGGCCTCCAGATGGACACAGTTCGTGCCCGGTTCTTCTCCTCAGCTTGTTGGTCTACACATGCAGGTTTTTCCTGAAGGTGATGCAGTCTGGTTTAGATTTTGGGATGTTCTGAGGTAGAATCTTGCAGGAGAATTGATGCAATGCTTTGTTGAAGTCAAGGTATCCTTTCCACTTTATTCTTGTGGTAAGATAAAGTAGTCATTCTCTTGGACAAAAGAGCAGGTTGCCGTTGTTTAGAGACCGCAACCAATGTAAATGCATGGAAATCTTCGGAAAGTAGTGGGAGCTGCTCACAGAACCGTTGGCAGTAATTGGCGTAGGGGCTGTGAGGCAACCATGGGGGTGGCTTCCTGCCTGCCTGTCCCTCAACAGGCAACTTTGGGCCCCTTGGACTCTGAAGGGCCGATGCAGGGCAAGTGCCTGGGGGAGGAAGGCCAGGAGGGGGGTCGTGGGGTGCTGCATTTGCCCAGCCAGACACCGCCACCTCTGTCTCCATTTCAAAAAGCAGGGGCTGCCTCCTTGGAGCATTCCATAAAGGGGGCCCACCGTGCCTGGCTGGCATCCGGTAGTCTCTCTTGGCCTCTCTTGCAACCAAGCCGGTGAAGCAGCTTTACGAGGTTTGATTGGCAGCTGGATTGCCTACAGCAGCCAAGGCGGAGTGACCAGACGTTTCTCAGGGGGCCTGAGGCAACCCTAGACCAAGCTCTGCCTGGAGGGTGTCCCTGTTCGCCTCAGACCCATTCAGAGTGAAGGATAGTCAATCTGGAGAGCACCGGAGCGGCCCAAGAAGGGATTGGCCTCTGCGGTGGCTGGAAGCCAAGCGAGTGGCTCTGTCGGAAGCCTCCAGATCAGCCCTCGAGGAGTCCAGCTTGGTGGTCAGTGCAGACCCAAGGAACTGGGATGCCCCGGTCCTGTCTCCCCCCTCAGTGTCTAATTAGCCCCTGCCTTCTGTCCCCTAAGTCCATTCTTCTGTCCTCTGGCAGGAGAGAGAACCAGGCTCCACCAGGGCCCCCTCAGGGAGGCTCTGTTCTGTGTTTTGCTTCCTTCCATGTCTGGCGCCCCAAACCAGAAGTAGCCCTCAAGCAGACATCTTTCCCCAAATAGAGTCATGTGAAACAGTTGCTTCCTGTGACGCAGAAACAGACACAAACCATTTCAACTCCTTCCCTCAAAATAATGCTATCGAGCACTGCACACCAGAACAACTAGACACAAATGCAGTTTTCCCCCCCCAAAAGCCACCATTCTGCTAAACAAATAATTCTCTCAACACTGTTCAACTATTTACAAAGTCTGCACTACTATTCCTATTAATCTTCTCATCCCTCCTTTTCACCCATCCCCTCCCACTTGTGACTGGATGACCGTCACTTTGTCACTTGTATCTTTACGATTTATAATGACTGTTTCCTAGAATGATTTGATTGCTTATTGCACCCTATGACTATCATTAAGTGTTGTCCCTGATGATTCTTGACTCTTGACGGATGTCTCTTTTCTTTTATGTACACTGAGAGTATTTGCACCAAGACAAATTGCTTGTATGTCCAACCACACTTGGCCAATAAAGAATTCTATTCTATTCTATTCTATTCTATTCTATTCTATTCTATTCTATTCTATTCTATTCTATTCTATTCTATTCTATTCCACTCTATATTCTATTCTATTCTATTCCATTCCATTCCATTCTCTTTCCTATTCTATTCTATTCCATTCCTTCCAACATCTATTCTATTCTGTTCTGTTCTGTTCTATTCTATTTGTACCCTATGATGATTATTAAGTGTTGCACCTGATGATTCTTGACAAATGTATCTTTTATGTACACTGAGAGCATTTGCACCAAGACAAATTCCTTGTGTGTCCAACCACATTTGGCGAATAAATAATTCTCTTCTCTTCTCTTCTCTTCTCTTCTCTTCTCTTCTCTTCTCTTCTCTTCTCTTCTCTTCTCTTCTCTTCTCTTCTCTTCCCTTCCCTTCCCTTCCCTTCCCTTCCCTTCCCTTCCCTTCCCTTCCCTTCCCTTCCCTCCTCTCCTCTCCTCTCCTCTCCTCTTCTTTTGTGGATACCATCAAAATGGCCTTATTTTGTTTGGCTTTTGCAGCCACAACCCTCTCTCGTTTAATGTACAGTCAGTTGTGATTACCCTGGTTCTGTGTGTCCACCCTTCATTTCTGTGGCCTAGTTGAAATTTCACTCTATTATGTCCAGCCTATTTCTCTGTCCTAACAAGGTCATTTAAATTTGTATTTGCCTTTCAAGCTGTTAGAAGATCAGCTGGATTTCTTTTCTTCCTCCCATCACCCAGTCTTTCTCACACTTTCTCAGGCAAATTCTTCTCGGTCTTCTGGGAGAAGAAGGCTGGACGGAAATAGGAGTGGAGCAGCTGCCCTTTCTCTTCCCTGCTGGCTATAGAATTTAGCCACATCCACTGAGCAACTGGTCCAGGGCTGTTAATCCTTTGCATTATGTAGACCAGGGGTCTCCAACCTTGGCAACTTTAAGCCTTGTGGACTTCGAATCCCAGAATTCCTCAGTCAGCTTTGCAGGAAACTGTCTGTATTCTTCACATCCATGGCTGACTTCTCTCTGGGTGTGTTCTTGCTTTCAGGTCGTTCCCTTCTTGCCAACTGTCTGCAAGCTCGCTTTGAGCATCTCCTTTTTTTAGCAGCTCAGATCATTTCCCAAAAGCTACTCCTGGCTATTGTTCTTGTTGTTACTGTTCTTATCATTGTTGCATTTTCTGTGAATCCCTATTAGATAGTTTATAGTTCAGTGTATAGAAAAATGTAAGCCATTCAACACTCAAGTTAAATGAGTTGGAGGACTGCAGAATGCCAGGCATCATCTGCGCCTGCCCCCCCCTCCTGTTTTTTAAGCTGATAGTATTTTTATGCCCCACCCACAAGTTCTAGAAAACATTTTTTTTATTTTGCACTTAAGATATTCTTAGCCTTGCGTCAATTTAAGCTCCATAATTCAAGCTCTGTGCCAAGGAAAGGCAGGTTCTGTGTGTCATGAAATAAATTATCCAAATAGTGCTAATTTGCATCCTTTCTTTCCTGCATAGTTTAATCTGGCTAATTGGGAAAGAGGCAGAGGTTTGCAAAGCAGCACCAATCGACCCTCCCTGGGTTTGGAGTTTGTTTATTTGTGGAAACACGTGGGTGTCTGGAAAAAATGAGGTTCTCTTGCCCCCCCCCCAAACATCCAATTTCCTAGATTCTTGTAGCTTCTTGCAACTTCTAATCAGAAGTTCAAGAGCGCTTTTCCCCCATTTGTACCCAAGTGCTTGGGATTCCTCACTCTCTTGTCTCCAGAATGGGGTAATAATGAATTTCTGTCCTTTTGAGTTTTGAGCGAGTGAGGAAAACTGTAACCCAAACATTGCAATTTTGGAGACTTCAAGCAAAAGGGAACTGGGGGGGGGGGGAGGATTCTGTGAGAGAAGCCCCTCCCACACTGGGTTGCCTCCTTCTTCTAGTGGGGTCCAGAGGTCCAGGTAGGTCCCTCAACTTCTGATGCTGGGAGAAGCCTGAAGTGGGGTCCCCCCCACCCCCCCGTACCTTTCAACAGACCAAGACGGCCCCCCCTCTTTGCTCAAAGTCCGAGCTGGTTCTTACAGTCCTGGAAGCAGCAAAGAGAACCCCAAAAGAGCCAGCCAAGAATGAGCAGTGACTGTTTCTCTGTCTCACATGTTCTGCCTGGGAACTGGAAAGGCCCTGTGGCTCTTGGACCTGTGACCCGGAGGAGGAGGGGGGAGAATCAGTGGGGGCTCACCTGGTGCTCCCATGCGCCTTGAGTCCTCCCCCCCAGCAGCTGCATCTTGGAATGGGCTGCAACTGGAGGCCCAGCAGCAGCGGCTGACCTCCCTCTCTTTCTCCACAGATGCTGCAGCTGCCTTGTGCTAAGGGCAGGATACCCTTCTTGGCCCTCCGGTGCCTCTTCCGGCCCCCTGCAGCCTTCCTGAGCACCCCACGGGTAGAATACAAGCCGATCCAGAAGGTGATGGTAGCCAACCGAGGTGAGCAGGGCTGGGGAAGTGGGATTGCTGGGAGCTGATCTGCCCCCCCCCCATCACAGGTCCAAGTCTGAGTGGCCGATTTGGGTTCCTTGGGCCCTGATCCCAAATGCTTTCCAAGAAGCCTCTTATCCTGACATTCTGCTCTTAACGCTGGTGGATTCCAGGGGAGATCGCCATCCGGGTCTTCCGAGCCTGCACAGAGCTGGGCATCCGGACGGTGGCGGTCTATTCTGAGCAGGACACGGGGCAGATGCATCGACAGAAGGCGGATGAGGCGTACCTGATCGGCCGCGGCCTCCCCCCAGTCCAGGCCTATCTGCACATTCCAGACATCATCAAAGTCGCCAAGGTGAGAAGACAAAGAGGCCCATGGGCCTCACCTCTGACCCCGTGGCCGAAGACAGGCAGGTATTCCCATCGCATGCCCACAAAGAGCCAAGCAACCGGGGGAAGCCATCCTTCGGTTTGGGGTTAGTGTGCTGAAATCATAGCTTGGTAGCATACTGGCAAAGCAATGCCTGGATCAGTCCTGGGAAGGCTTCCGAGATTGGGTCCCAGGTGGGGTTTCACTTCCTTAGTCTCAATCCACAACGGACAAAAATCCAAATGCCACTAATACTCTCAAGTCTTGTTGACCTAGAGCCAAATATAAGAGTTGGAAGGGACCTCGGAGATCATGTAGTCCAACCTCCTTCCCAGCACATCTCCAAACCGCTTGGAAGCTTCTTGGTAGAGAATCTATGAACTGGTTGCCAAGGTGCCAATGCATTTTGCCTGCCGTTATGAGAGGCCCCATCTTTCTGTGTCTGCTGGTATTGAAGGCAGAGGATTGTAGCTGTTTATTCCTTGTAAAAAGGAACTTATGCGGATGTAAAAGATTTGTACAAGAAAAACATCTCTCTTGCCACTGCAGAAGATGAGAGAGGCAAGCAGGAAGCCTATTGGGGCTGAGCTAAAATTGACCCAGAATCAAATTGACCCAATGTGTCCAAACATGAGCACCCACTGACTTGTTCAGAGTTTGTGCAGCGTTAATTTAGTGCCAGAAAAATAAACACAGATGGCTGAGGCTTCACTTAACATCTTTATAAACATAATAAGTAGATTTTACAAATCAGATGTAGATTTCTCCAACGTGAAGCAAACTCAGACAGAAACATGTTGCAAGTAACTCCAGTAACTCAGAAATAGACCTCAGTTTCACTTTAGTTCAGCAGGCAAGCAGAAGAGAGAAACAGTTTCATCTTCAATAGACAGACTCAGAGCTCAACATAGCTGCAGATCTGCAGAGCGTAATATAGAGCCACGCCTAGGCTACTTCTAGTTTCAGTTTCCGAACAGTCCTCATTGGCTGACTTAGTTGCTATGCCTATTCATTGGCTGACCTTGTTACCAAGCTCTATTCCAGTCCATGAATATACTCTGATACGACTGCAGTTCCCCTATACTGAACACCGTATTGTTTGTGCAGGTCCTTGGGGGGTCACAGTGGGGCTCCCATGCACTGGATGCAACGGATCTTGCTCGCTCTTAAAAAGTCACGCTGCTTTCCAAATTATTTTCTCTGGTTCTGAGCTACAGACTGACCACAGGGAGGGAATTTCTAATCCAGCGGGGGCCTCGGCCTCCTCCACGAACGGCTCACCAGGCATCGTGTGGGTGCAGCTGCACAGGCAGGAGAGTTAAGAAAAGTGGGCCAAGCGGAGAGGCCCCTCTGCTCCTGTTCCTCAGGGGGTTTCTCAGGGGTTCTGGAAGAAGCCGGAGCAGACTTTGCTTTCCCACTCCAGGGAGGGGTTTGGGGGGACCGTTTGGTCTGTATTCGGGATTCTCCCTCTAAATGCTCTCTGGAGCATTGGGGGCCATTCCGGGCTGGGCTGCCGGTGTGTGTGTGTTTGTGTGTGTGCGTGTGTGTGTGTGTGTGGTGTCTGCAGAGGGAAAGTGCGACTCCGGTTGTGGAAGCAGATGCAGTGGACACGGATGGTCTTGGATTGAAGGCGTTGACAAATCTAAATAGGTGGCTCTGCACAAAGATTTTCAGCATAAAACTAAGTTTTAACTCAGCAGATGTTTAAACCAGCACCTGCAGGGGGGTGTTTTTTATGTTTTATATTTTTGATCTTTGAGACACATTTGCAGGAGACAAATAGAAGATCAGCTTTCTAAACAGCCCATCCAGTTTAGAAACCTCGGGGCTGCTTTGCTTGTGAGAGAGCAAAGCGTTCCAGCGCTTCCTGCTTTTTTCCAGGAGAATGCAGTGGACGCCATCCATCCCGGCTACGGCTTCCTCTCCGAGCGAGCTGACTTCGCCCAGGCCTGCCTGGAAGCTGGCGTGTGCTTCATCGGACCCTCTCCCGAAGTGGTGCGCAAGATGGGGAACAAGGTGGAGGCCCGCGCCATTGCTATTTCTGCGGGTAGGAATGTCTGCCTCCCCAAGCAAGCTGTTGTACAGTGACCGGTCATCTCCCTAAGCGGCTCATTGCAGTCCATCATCAGCTAAGGCAGCAAAACAGTCGCTGGTTGCAGATTCAGCCCTGGGAAACAGCTGCTCCAGATACAAAACAGAATTTTCCTGCCTTAAGCTTCTTTCTTCCTTGGAGTTCTGAGGTTTATTGTCCAGGTGGATACAAGAGAGCCCCAACAAGCAGGCAGACATTGATGCCCTGGTCCTCCGAGGTGCATTCTGGAGAAGTCAGACATGCCCTCATCCCATATATAACTCTCCCCCCTCCCCCAGCTGCACCCTGTTAACTTCCTTCCAATTTCCCAGTGGCTCAACGTACACTCAAAATTAAAAACGTTAGCCAATTCTCTGTGTTCCATGAAACTTGCAGTCTTAAATCCTAGAAACTAATGATTGAAAGGGACCCAGAGAGCATCTAGTCGATTCTCAGCCCGGTGTAGGAACCCACCCAGCCTCTGTTGAATGCCTCCAGCAAGGACATCCCAGCGACTCCTCTCAGGCCTCTGTTGCACTTTGCCTGTATATTTTTGCTTTCTGGTCTGTCCTTCAGAGCAGCTCGGAGCAAGGATTCTGCCCTGCGTTGTGCATGGCAGCCCTGCAGATCCTCAAAGGCAGCTGTTGGTTCTCCAGGCTCCTCCTCCTCCTCCTCCTCCTCTTGCTTTCTCTCTTCTTGACCTGTCCTTCATAAACTTTGGAGGGCCCAAAATGGATGCACTGTGGCCTGAGATATTCGGAACGGGGGTGGGTGGGGGAGGGATGATCGTGCCATCCACCATCGTTGCTGCCTCATCAACCAGTTTCCCTTTTCACCCTCCCATTCCAGCCGTGTATAAATATCTTGAACTGCGCAGAGCCAAGGATGCCCCTCAACCGTTGTGACACACAGAGGACGAAGGACAATCTGTCTCTTGTCACCTTCTCTGAATTTGGCAGGGAACTTTGCAGTTGCTTTGGGAGAATCAGGTTCATGATGCGTTTTTATTTCCACGGGCAGCGATACTAGTTGCCCTATTAGAAAGGATGCACCCAAAATAAGGAACCGGCAAAGAGGCGTCCATAGGGGGCCAAAAATGCATTGAAAATGTATCCCCTTTCCCGAAGAACACCGGGGTGGGGGTGGGAGAGTATCCCCTGGTCAGCCATAGTGGCGCAGTGGTTAGAACGCAGTACTGCAGGCGAATTAGGCTGCCTGCCAACTGCTGGCAGTTCGGTAGTTTGATTCTCACCAGCTCAAGGTTGACTCAGCCTTCCCTCCTTCTGAGGTTGGTAAAATGAGGACCCAGATTGTCGGTTGGGGGGCCTTGGGTGACGGCAGTCTTGAGAAAGAAATTCATCATCTCTCCTTGGTTTAGTTTAACAAAAGAGAGGAAGGGGAGGAACTTGGAGAAGAGGCTGTTTTGAGTTTCTCCCTCAAGGTCAGCTCCGTGTTCCCGTCCTCCTCCTCCTGCTCCTTCTGAGGCCCAGTTCCAGGAGATGGATGGAGGGGACAGAGCAACAGACCTGGGCAGAGGCCTTGGGGGCAGGTGCTCCTTACTCCACTCCCCACCGGACACTCCCAGTCAGGGCTCCCAGTCTGGCCTTCAGGCACAGTCCAGGCACTGTGGGACCCAGTGGTCTTCCTCTCTGCTCCTCAGGAGTGCCCGTAGTTCCCGGGACAGACGCCCCCATCTCCTCCCTGAGTGAAGCGCAGGAGTTCTCGCAGGTCTACGGCTTCCCCATCATCTTCAAGGCTGCCTATGGCGGAGGAGGACGAGGCATGAGAGTCGTGCGCAGCTATGAGGTAGGCGTATGGCTCGGCGTGTGGGGCCTGAATTCGGGGAAGGAGCTGTGCCCAGGCAGGCTGGGATGGGGGAGTCCGTCCATATTTGTCTCCGAAGCCCCCACAGAGCTAATCGAAGGGGGGATCTAGGTTGAAGGGATTTGTCGGGGACGCTGATGGCCCCAAACAACGCAATCTTTGAGGAGGCTCCTTTCTTGGGTCGGCGGGGGGGGAGGCATCCTCAGCTGGGGACAGGAGGGTCTTGGTTGAGGATGGGGTGTCAAGCCAGGTGTCCCCCTTTTCTCTGGGTAGGAGCTGGAAGAGAACTACACCCGGGCGTTCTCAGAGGCCCTTTCGGCTTTTGGCAATGGGGCCCTCTTTGTGGAGAAGTTTGTGGAGAAGCCAAGACACATCGAAGTCCAGATTTTGGGTATGGAACGAAATTGTGGTGTGTCCTTTCTTTGGAGGGCAGCAGCAAAAGATGATTTCTTCATCTGAGAAAGAGAGACGGAAAAATAAATATTTTATTGCAGATTACATGAAAAGAAGATTCATTTTGCAGAATCAAAAGAAGCGTAACATGTTTTTTATGGCCATTGACTAGAAAACTAAATAACTTAATTACACCGAACAGCTCTTTTGACTACATATACTGGCCAGATAATCTAGGAGTTTGATAATTGGAGTGATTAAGTCGCAGCTTTTAAGCAAAGAGCAGGATGCAGGGTTTGGCAGGGAACCCCTCCTTCAATGCAAACAGTCCCCGCGTCAAGGCAGGAGGGCCCGTCCGGCTGAGGAAGCGTCTCCAGGGCAGAGAGGCTGCCTGCTTAGCGGAGCTGGCTTGTCCCACTCCAGACAGGGAGGGAGCCTCTGCCTCGGCCCAGTTTCATCTTTGGCCTGGTTTCTCCTCCTCCTCCTCCTCCTCCTCCTCCTCCTCCTCCTCCTCCTCCTCCTCCTCCTCCTCCTCCTCCTCCTCCTCCTCCTCCTCCTCCTCCTCCTCCTCAGGTGACCAGCATGGGAATGTGCTGCATCTCTATGAGAGAGACTGCTCCATCCAGCGGCGGCACCAGAAAGTGGTAGAAATCGCCCCGGCCGCCCACCTCGACTCCCAGCTGCGCTCTAAGCTCACTGCTGATGCCGTCCGCCTGGCCAAGCAGGTGAGGGTCCGCAAGCAGCCCAGGCCTTTGGGGAGGGGGGAGCCTGGGGGTCAGCGAGGAAGTCCCCAGCTAAAGGCCACGGTGCCCCTCAGCAAAGGGATGGAATGCCCCCCGTCTTTTCGGACAGAGAGCAGGAGGTCAGCTTTCCTGCATCCGTGGGGCAAAAGCGGCCCAGAGGCTAGAGGTGGCCGTGGAAGAATCTTCCTGGCTCCTTTCGGTGCCAATTGCTCTCAGCAAACTGCAGCCCTGTTTTTTCCCCCCTTTCCTCCCCTTCTGCCGATATTGTTCTGAGCTGCTGGAGGCTGGCTAGAAAAAGAGAAACCTTCCACTTTGCGGAATTTCTCTCAGCCCGGATCACAGATTCCTGTCGGAACTTCTTCCTCTAGCGTAAAATTCCCTGCAGCCTTGAACGTGGGCTGTTGCCCATATTCCTATATGGAGTTTCTGCATGTGCTACTAAATCCCACTTACTGCGTTCTTTTTTGCAGGTTGGGTATGAAAATGCCGGCACGGTGGAGTTCTTGCTGGACAGACACGGCAAGTATTACTTCATTGAGGTCAATTCCCGGCTTCAAGTTGAGCACACGGTGACAGAAGAGATCACGGAGTGAGTGGCTCTCCCCCCCCCCGAGGTTTTGTTGTTAACCAGGGTTTAAGGTTCTGAGGTGCTTTCGGGTGATCCGGAGCAGGCCGGCTGCCCTTCACTTTGGGGGGAGGGAGGACCCGGAGCCGTCAGGCCCAGCCGTAGAAGGTGAAAAGGGGATCCAAGGGGATTCTCTGCATACCGTAATTGCAGATGGTGGGCAGCGAGAGGAATGCAGGGCAGGAAGTGAGCTCATGAAGAAAGCAAACTGGAGGGTGGTGGGTGGGTGGCCCAAGAGGAGTCCCTGGGCAACTGAACAGGAAGAAGCGGGAAGAGACCAGGGAAATTGTGGCTCTGAAGGAGGGCCGGCTGGGCTCTGCGCGCAGCCAAGGTTATCTCCTCAGTCAAGGGTCTGCAAACTTGGCACCTTTTAAGACTCGTGAACTTCAGCTCCCAGAATCCTTCAGCCAGCGTGGGAGTTGAAATCCAGAAGTCTTAAGAGTTGTCAGGTTTGGAGACCCCTGTCCTAATCGGCTTCCGATGGGCCTGAAAGCAAAGGCAAAGACGCATCTGTCCAGTCACGTCCGACGCAGGCCTTCTCTCCATTGCTTAGTGTCGCCTGGAGACACTTCAGGGGTCTTCATGTGGCCAGCATGGCTACACGGAACACTGTTAATTGACCCCTCACAAAGTTTTCCCCTCAGTCAAGGGAAAACGTTTGGTTATCAGGACCCACAATAGAGCTGAAAGAGACCTTGGAGGTCTTCTAGTCCAGCCCCCTGCTCAAGCAGGAGACCCTAGACCATTTCAGACAAGTAGCTGTCCAGTCCCTTCTTAAAAACCTCCAGGGATGGAGCAGCTGCAACTTCTGGTGACAGGCTGTTCCACTGATTGATTGTCTTCACTGTTAGGAGGTTCTCCTCAGTTCCAGGTTGCTCCTCTTGGTTGGTTTCCATCCCTTGTTTCTTGTTCTGCTTGGAAAATAAATTGACCCCCCCCACCCCCTTCTTTGGGGCAGCTCCTCAAATCCTGGAATATTGCTATCCTGTCCCGTCCGTCCGTCCGTTCCCCCCCCCCCCCCCCTGGGAACATAGAGAAACAGCATCTCTCAGGGACTCCTAAGGTCTAGGAGCAGAAGAAAACATTTTTCTCCCGCTGGTATTCTAAGAAGGAAAAATGAAGGTGGCGATGGAGAAGCGTTTGCAGACATGCCCCTCCCAAAACTTCAGGACCCCCGGAGGTCTTGTAAACCAACCCTCCTGCTCAGGCAGAAAACCCCAGGCCATTTCAGCCCAATCCTCCAAGTCCTGACCTGTTGGAGCTCCTGGATTTCCTGGCTAAAAAAAAATCCAGCTTTGAGCTAAGGTAGACTCTGCCCTGCCCTGGGACCCCCCTCCCCCCTGCGCCCTTCAAGAGTGCAAAGGGCATTGGGGACGTGCCAGCGATGCCCCCAAATTTATTCCCAACCAGGTTGCCTTGGGCTTGCTGTTAATATTGAAAATTTAGCTCTCAAATCAAAATTTAATCAATGTACTCAGGTATAAAATAGGTGCATAATTTTGAAGAAAAGTGTCTCAACATTTGGCATTTCCACAAGTAAATCCAACCCAGGATTCCAAAGAAGTCTAATTCACAAAATCAGAACCATAGAGTGAGGGCAGGAGACCTTACACCAGGGGTCTCCAACCTTGGCTCCTGGAAGCCTGGCGGACTTCAACTCCCAGAATTCCACAGCCAGCTTTGAAGTCCGCCAGGCTTCCAGGAGCCAAGGTTGGAGACCCCTGCCTTACACCCTCCTGGACAATGGATGTCCAGTCTCCATCTCCCCCCTCCCTGAGTCCCTAGTCATCAGCTCACTTGGCAGCTGCCGGACCTGCTGGCTCCTGCTGAAGTGGTGACCTTTCCGGGCTCCCAGATCCCTTTCCCCAGGATCTCGTCCTGCTGAGACAGGGGTTGCCTGTTACTCTAAACCTTGGTTTTTTCTGCCCAAGTGCTCAAGCATCAACTTTGACAAGATTCTTCTAAATCTTGAGTCTCTCTTGCAGTGTTTTTTCCCCAGATGGAATGACTCTGCAATTTGGATGAGTTCTCCTTATGCCCCTCTGAAAACCCCCACTGACTTCAGAATAAAGATAATCTGAGATCTGTTGCAGGCCATAATTGATAGGTGGTTGGGTTTTGCTTTTTCTTCTCAAATTGGAATTAAGATTTTGTATCGGTATTTGGGAATCACAAAAGCGCTAAAACAACTGAACTCAAAAATTGTTCTGGACATTCAGGGTGCAAAGACTAAATTTAGGAAGAGGGATGGTCCAGAGTGAACTGATTCTTGGAAACAACTGGGCCAAATATCCATCATGATCCATCGATGTCCTTCTGCCCCACGGCTAAATTGGGGTCCTTTTCTCTTAGCTTTTCTTCCCAACAGCTCCGTGTTGGGCTTAACTGGATTTCTTTGGGTGGATTCTGGCCAGGGCTGTTCTGGCAAAGGAGGGCAGTGCCAGCCCTGGTTTCTGGGGAGGGGCCATTTGAGGGAGGGGCTTCTCTTGTGATGAGGGACCCCTTCCCCTAACAGGGACCCAAAGCCAAAGAGGCAGCCACGGCTTTTACGGCCCCGCATAAATAGGAAGCCATTAAAAGAAAAATCAATCTGCAGTTAGATGCTTTTATATGTGAGAGCAGGAGGGAGATCTGTTACACCAACCCCGGGTTAAAAATAGCTGTGTGCTCTGCAACCGAGAGCCTCTCTGTGAGGGCAGGCCCCCTTGGCCTGTGGGGCAGGTGTGTGTGTGGGGGGGAAGCACAGCTGTTTCCCGGCTGAGGCCACTCAGGGAAGGGGCATTGGAGGGCTGAGCATAGAAGGGCGCCCAGCTTGGGGGGATTTGCAACATGCCAACTCTGCCCCTCTGGGATCAGCCCTTCCCTGGCCAGGTCTCCTAAGCTGCAGGAGAGGAGGGAGGGCAAAGGATCCAGGGACAGGCAGAGGATGGAGCGGTTTTAAATGGAGGACAGCTCAAGCCGCCTCAGTTCCCAGCCTCCCACCAGAATCCCCCCAGCTCGTGTGTGTGTGCCTGTTAATTTTTAATTTTTTTCTTCAGAAAAAGGTCCCTCCCTTATGTCAATCCGTCCACCCACAAGCCGCAAGACCTCTCCCTAGTTATGTAAATTGAAAGAGGGCCATATAACTAAAACAGATGACCAGCAATAGCCTGAACCCACAAGGACAAAAGCTAATCCTCAGGAGGAACTCAGACTTGAAACAAATGCCAAAAATAATCTTTAAAAAGTTTCTTTCAGAAGCAAGAAAAAAAATGCAAGGAGACATTTGGTCCACAAGTGGGGGAAGATGGCAAGGAGGAGATAGGTAGTGGGTAGAAAGTGGGACGGCTTAATTCATTATTTGTATTTGTCTTCAGACAACAGGAAAAAGGAGCCTAACCTATCAAAAGCAGCACCGTGGGAGACAGAATAGGAAGGCAAGTTAAAAGAGACAAGGAAACGGGAATAGAAAACTTTAGACCAGTTTAGATCGCCAGACGTGAGGCTGAAACCCCTGAACAAAATCTTTCAAAACTCCTGGAACATACAGGAGGACTGGAAAAGAGTTGACGTGGTTCCAATCTACAAAAAGGGGAAAATTGGATTCAGGAAACTAGAGATCAGTGAGCCTGACCTCAATTCCTGGAAAGACCCTGGAAAAGATAACCAAGCAGTGCATTTGTGAGCACCTAGAAATGACTAGAAGCCAGCACGGGTTTGTCAAAAACAGATCACGCCAGACAAATCTTATTGCTTTTTTGGGGCAAAATGACTAAATTAGTGGATAAGGGAAATGCTGTAGACATAGTTTACTTAGATTTCGGTAAGATACTTGTCAAAGTAGACCACAGACGCCCCCTTGATAAGATAGAACTGTGTGGGATAGACAGTATCACCGTCCAATAGATTTGCAATTGGCTGACCAATCACACTCTGTGGGTTGCCCTCAAGGGAACCACATCTACATGGAGGGAAACATGCGGTGGGACATCTCAGGGTTTTGTCTGAAGCCCAGTTCTCTTCAGTCTCTTCCTAATGATCTGGATGAGGGGAACGAAGGAGAACTCATCATATTTGCAGAGGACACCAAGCTGCGGGAGAATAGCTAGCACTTTAGATGATGAACTCAAGATTCAGAAGAACCTTGACAGATCTGAACCCTGGATCTTATACAATAAAATACGAGTCAGTGGCGAGAAAAGTAAGGTCCCACACACAGGCAAGAAAAATCAAATGCACTGATATATAGGTATATGTAGGTACCTGGCTCAGCAGTAGCAACTGTGACAGAGATTTAGGTGTCCTGGTAGATCACCACTGTCAGCTTTGGAAGCCACATTGAGATCCGGTGCTCCCACGCTGCCACAATTGGGCCTGGGAAAGTGGGAGGGGGGAATTCATTGGAGTAGATCTAGTTAGACATAACAACATTCTTTTTCTGAGTCAAGGTCAGGTCGTGTTGTGCATAGTGAAAGGAAGTCTTACTGTGGGATGGATGGTGATTGGGCCATGGGATGTGGTGATGGGTACAGGGGATGGATTTGTAGTTTTTACTGATTGCAAGGAAGCCCGGAACTTTCAGATTCGGGATTCCACAGTTGTGCCAGTTACTATCCAAATAAAAGGAACTTTTGAGAGATGTCTGTCTCGGAGTTATTGGCTGGAATGGAGGTTTGCTGGGACGCTGACAACCACTTAAGTAAGGGCTAGAAATGTGCTGCAGCTGCCAAATAAATTAACGCAGTCCGAGAGACAACATGGGCAGAGAAGTAATTTCAAGATCGCATGAAGTGATACTCCGTTAGTGAGACCATCCTTGGAACTCTGCATGCAGTTTTGGTCCCTACAATTCAAAAAAGATGTACTCTAGAAAGAGTGCAGAGTAGAGCAATAAGGATGAGAAGGGGTCAAGAGGTTACACCATATGATGAACAATTGAGGGAACTGGATATATCTAGTCTTACAAAGAGAAAGGCTAGCAGTGCTGTGAAAGCGGTCTTCCAGTATGTCGCAGAAAAGAAGGAATTATTCTCCAAAGCACCGGAGGGCAGGACAAGAAATAACAGGTGGAAGATCATTAAAGAGAGAACCAACCTAGAGCTAAGGAGCAATTTGCTGACGGTAAGAACAATCAGTGGAATGGCTTCCCTCCAGAAATTGTGGGTGCTCCATACCTGGAGGCTGGACAGCCTCTAGGGTCCCTTCCAGCCCTATTGTTCTATGGTCGATGGTCATCTTCAGATGTGCATAGTTTTGCCTCATTGGAGGAGGCTACAGTCCTCCTAAAGCTGAGCTTGTGGAGCTCCCTGTGCCCCCTTAAGATGGCGTCCTGCGTTCTCCAGCTGGCCACCTGTGTGGCACAGCTACGGCACGCTTTGCAGCCATAGGTTGGTCTCAGCTGCTTCCTCCTATGCTTTGCAGTGTGGATCTTGTCCATGCCCAAATCCACATCGCCGAGGGGAAGAGTCTGCCAGAGCTGGGCCTGAAGCAGGAGAACGTGCGCATCAACGGCTGTGCCATCCAGTGCCGTGTGACGACCGAGGACCCTGCCCATGGGTTCCAGCCAGACACAGGCCGGATTGAGGTAGGAGGCTGCAGTGTGGCTCTCTTTGAGGTTTCTGGGGCATGGAGAAGATAAGTAGGGAGATGGGAGGGCCCCAGGCATCGTAAAGAGGTCTCCGTAACTCATTCAGATAAGTCTTTCTGCTGTTCCATTGAGCTGCAATTATAATATTTAATAAAAATGCAAACTTGGATCTATCTGGTCAAGCATAAAATCTACCCTCATATGAGGATAGGAAGAATCATATAAATACGTTTGACACGGTACAAGCTGTAAACTTTCCAATATTGTTAGCCAATCAAAGATTGGCATAAAATAGCAGCACGCGTTTGCAAAAGTCCTCCCCTCCCCTGCCCTAGAGAATGCCCCTCCTGCCCAGGTCCCGGGTGCTTCTGCCAGTCTGGCTCAGCCCAGAGCACCCAGCAGCAGCAGCAGCAGCCGTCCTGTCTGCCACCTTTTAAACAGCAGCATCCAGGCGTGTGTGACTTTATTTTGGGGATGTTCCCAACTCCCTGCACTTCCTTTGACTGCAGATTATCAGAAAATTATAAATAAAATTAATTTCTTCCTGCATGGCTTGAAGGAAGGGAAGGAAGACAGGGATTCACATTTGTATAGAGCAGTAAAAACGTTAGATTGAGATGGCCGCTTTGGGTGGAGTCGCCGGTGCCTTGTCTCTGCCCCCTGAAAGTGCAGCAGCCTCTCCTCTGGAGCCTACGGTGCCCTGCAGAGGGAACGGCCCCTCCAGACCAGCCCCGTCTGCAGGTCCTCCCGTCGAGGATGTCCTCGCTGCCCTCCTCTTGTTTCCCTGAAGGGCAGCAGGGAGGTTGGGCACTGAGGCATCCCGGCAGTGCTTGTCTCTGGCCATGGAAAGAGAAACCTTGCTTGCTTTGTGCCTGGGGCCGCCTGCCCTTCACCAACCATCAGCTGCCGGGTTCTCTTTGGTTGCGGGGAGGGGGTGTTTATTGAAGCCTCTCGCTACCCCAGAGCTCAGCCTGGCTGCTTTGCCAGCAGGGCATTTTGCAGATTCTGGGCAAAACCCCTTGTGGGGTTTCCTAGAGGCCACCTGCCTCAGTTTCCCCCCATTCTGGTTGCCCTCCGGCCTCTGGGACAGCGGACTCAGTGGCTTTCTATGGGGCAGGCGGGGGCACAGGGGGGTCAGGCTCTTCTGCTCGATCCAAAGGCTTCCCTCTCTTTGCCCTTCCGCTTCAGAGGAGGTTGGCCTCATCCAAAGGGCTGGCTTCGCTGGGGCAGGGCAGGTGGGCATCTGTGCCCAAGGCCTTGCCAGGCCAGGCCCCTGTCCTTCTGCCCCTCGCCTTCAGCCTGCTCCAGCCAGGCTCGGCCCCCCTCCCTCCTCTTTGCCCCCCAAAGCTCCCCCCCCCTCCCATTTACTCTTCAAGTCGCTCTGCCTTCCTCCCCCCACCCCTTCTCTCATTCTCAGGAAGAGAAACTTGATTGCAAACAAGACCTTCTGAAGGTGATTATGCTCCCTCCCCCCTGAATAATTCGTGGGCTTTTCTCTTCCTTTCTTTCCGCTTGCAAAACACCTCTCTGTCCCTCCGACAGCCGTTTGGAGCAGGGGTCTCCAACCTTGGCTCCTGGAAGCCTGGCGGACTTCAACTCCCAGAATTCCACAGCCAGCAAAGCTGGCTGTGGAATTCTGGGAGTTGAAGTCCGCCAGGCTTCCAGGAGCCAAGGTTGGAGACCCCTGGTTTGGAGCATACCAACCCAATGAAGGGGCTTCTAATCCAGAAGAGCCGGCAGGAGGGTGTTTTTACCTAATTTTATTCTTTGGGGCAGAGCAGCCCCCATTTCTTAGTATTGAAGTGAGTGGAGAGCCCTTGTCCCTGGGGGGGGGCGGGCGAAGGGACCCTGAGCTGTCTGGGCTCCGGGGTTTGCCTCCCCCCCCATGGAAGTTGTCCTGGGAAGAGCCTGGGGCCCCAAGAGCCTCCTGCTCCCCCCTCGTTCAGGGCCCCCCTTGAGCCTTGGTTCCAGGTTGCTTCCCTCCTTCCCTGCCGGCCTCTCCAACTCCCTGAGAACAACCTGCAATTAAAGGCGAATTTAGAAAAAAGCCGTTTCTCTTCCCTGCCTTCTTGAGCTCAAAGAGACTTTGAGAGCGGAGGAAGCAAAGTGAGGCGGAGGAGGAAAGGAGCTGAGGGTGGCTCTCTGCCTTTCATTATCCCTGATCTGGGGGGGGGGGGGCGGATAATGCCAGGCCGGCTCTGCTTGTTTCTTCCGGCCACGGCACCGTCCGTCTGTCCAGGGGATTCTTCCAGCAAAGAGGCTGTGGCTGTCTGAAATGCTCCCCTTCACCTGAGCCTCCTTGGGGTTCAGAGGGGGGCTCCGTGGCAGCCTTGGTCACCCGCCTCCCCCATCTCCTGCCCTGCAAGCTCAGCAGGTTCTCCCTGGGGCTGGATGCCAGCCCTCCCCACCCCCCGGGCAGCCCTCCCAGCCCCTCCCTTGGTCAGGACCGGACCCAGGACGCCAGAGCAGCTCCAGCCAGCGCGTTACTTGCTCACGCTCAGCTGGTGGGTCCCAGGGGCTTCTCACCCCGATGCCACTAAGCAGAGCGGTCAACCTGCCTTTGCGTTTCCCTGTTCTTGCCCGGATGCAGGACTTTGCTGAGGGTCTTCTGGTAAATGGAGATTTTTGGTGTTAGCCAATCCCCTTAGTTTGGTATCACCCACCCATTTCCTAAGCGTCCCTTGCAGTCCATTCTTTGTGGAAACAAGGGCTGAAGACAGAGGGCACTCTTGGTGCGACCCCATCTGCAGCAACGCCTCCTGTGGGCCAGAAGGATATCAGGAGAAGAAGCTTTGCCTCCTGAGATCCAGGCGCTTGACCGGAATCCCTTTCTCCGTGAGGGAATGCCTCCTTCCACCTTCTCTCGGGCTTCGTGGGCACCACTGAGCAGATTGCTGCCTCTCTGGCCACTTTTCCAAGTTCTGCCAGGCAAAAGATCTTTGGAAGGACTACAGTGCATCCCCCAGACAAGCTGTGGGTGCTTTTGGGTTCCTGGGACAGCCAAGGCCTGGCCTCTTTGATGAAGAATTGGGGTAGGTTAACTGTCCTGCTGCCCCGAACTCTGTATGATCTTTCAGGGCCTTCAAAGAATTTAACATCTGATTTCCTGGAATCAGCAGGTCCTCTGCATCTCTCTTGAGAGGAGACAGTTCAGTCACATTAGATCACAGTCCAATTTTTATCTGGCCTCCTCCTCCTCCTCCTCCCTGGAGTGATGGTCCCAAGACAGTTACCTTGGGACTAAGACCCTGGGGGGTACTGATGGCAGGGAGCCAGCCAGTGGCTGAGGTGGGCCCTGGTGGTCCTCCGCATGGATCTGGAAAGGGGTGGGTGGAGCGGGGGGGGCAAATAAAAAGGGTCACTTGGCCAGGTCTACGGCTGCAGGCATGCCGTCCTCCCTCCCTCTTTGCAGTTGCCATTACACACACACACACACACACACACACACTCTCTCTCTCCCAGGGCTGCATCTAGTTCTCCAAGAGACAAATTAAGGGGACGCCAGAAACTAGAACCAGCCGATGTTACTTTCATCGTTATATTGTTAGCCTTGTCTTGGATGGTTTGGTTGGATTCACACAACGCATCAGACAGCCAGGATTAAGGCCCATCGTCCGCAAACTCTTTCAGCCTGATGCTTTGTTCTGCTTCTCCTGGTGAATATTAGGAGGAAAAGAAGAAACAAGAAGTTGCTAGGCTGGGGCAGGGAGTAGCTAGGCAAACCCCCCCCCCCCCTCGCCCCGAAGAGGGATTGGGAGGGCAGTCCAAACTCTCCACACTGGAACAGGGGCGTCCTCTTCAGTCCCCCCTGAATGGCCCTCTGGGTACCTTCTTCTCCCACTAAAAAGAGGGAAGGTCGTCTGCCCACATGGCCCCTCAGGGCAAAGACCCAACTGGCTGCATCTTGCTTGAGCAGACCCGGATGCTAAGTCCCATTCTGTAGGGCACGCGAGGGAAAAAAAGTCTGTCTTCTGTGATGGTTGAGGACTTCGTCACTTTCTCCCAGTTCTTCTGAGTCTGGAAATGGGAGAATTGGGCCCAGGCCTGGCCCTTCCAAGTCAGGAAACGGATCCCACAAGAACTCCTGGAGTTCCACTTTATTACTGTCACATATCATAACATCCTGAGAGTTTGAGGGAATCAAGGCAGGGTTTGTTTGTTTTTTTTGAGTTTCTTTCTCATTCTCTCTTCTTTCCGAGAGCTAAATGAGTAAGGTTTACACAACTGTTCTTGCATTCCTCCTTCAAGGTGATTGCCATGTTCCTCCCTTACTGCAAAGCCCGCTAGCCACAGTGTTGTTGTGGGCTTCTTCACTTCCAAAACTTTAATGAAAATTTCTGCAGATCTAGAACCCTTTCCACAGTTTAGTAACACTCTGATTGACGCCATTAACACATTTCGGCTTTGGGTTCCTTTCCCCCCTAACTTGGCCGTTCACACATCCAGTGATGCTGCTGGCTGCCTCTTCCTGGGATGGAGCAATGGATGGGGCCAGATTGCAGCTGGTAGTGAAAGCCAGACCTCTCTCCGGTGGTGCCTTCTCAGGGGGCCAGCAAATGAGGCAGGAGGGAGGGGAGCAGGAAGAGGGAGGTCAGGTCCTGCAGGCGAAGGAGCCGGGCTTGCTGTCAGCATGTCTTCTTCTGGTCGGGAAAGAACACGAGGGGTCTGGCTCTCCCAGCCTTGGGCACCATGGCCCCCAGCTTGGCATTCTGGCCAGAGACGAGGAGAGCAGCTGGCTCAAAACGCTTGAGACGCTATGCTCAGGAAGAGGCTTCCCGGGGGTTGGGGAGGGTTGGGGGGGGCGCTGGGGAGCAGCATGTGCAGGGCAGTGGGAAGGAGAGGACCTGGCAGCCTGTAGGCACTGGGGCTCCACTCAGTTTGCTGGGCACTGTGGTGCCAGCTCTGAAATGCCAGCTATTTAGAGGGGTCTCTGCAGCTAGATACCTCTTCTGGTGCAGGTCCACTGTCCGGTCCTGTCGGGGCAGAGGTTTCCCCTCCCCCAGAACGCCCTCCTTCTGCCAAGGAGACGGGCGGGCTCTGCTCTGCAACAGGCAGACCCACCCAGGCGCAGCTTTGCTCCCACAATCTCACCAAGGATTTCCTTTGGTTGGCAAAAAAAAGAAGCGGGGAGGGCGAGAGAGATGTGCTGTTGTGCTCCGGGGAGTTGTCATCCCTAATTTGGAGGGGAGGCTGTAACTGATCTCCTTCCTCCGCTCCTCCTCACTGCAGCCTGCAGGATTTGTGCTCAATTTGACCTTCCTACCTTGTCCTCTGCACCCAGCCCCCCCATCTCCCCCCCCCCCCCGCCTCTTAGAAACAGGAAATCTGAGCTACTTCAAGATTTCATTCCTTTCTGTGGTGAGGCGGGAATTATCGCCGCAGTGCATCCCTCAACCCCCTTGGTTTCAGAATTGTCTCGTTCAAGTTTGCAGAACATGTGCTCAATGATAAGCGAAGGAAACAGCTGGGTTCACAGGACACACACTAAGCCATCCCACGCAAGTGAAGATGAATGCTAACCAGGCTGAGCTTGGTGTGGGAATGTAAGTGCTAGGCTGGTTAAGCCTTCTGTCTGGACACAGCCAGGAGCATCTTGCTGGGTTCCATTTATCCATGCTGTGGGGAAAAGTGGGGCAGGGCTTCCTCTGCCTGCCTGTCTGCTTTAGACGGGCCCCTTCTAATTCCCCAGGCTCAGCTTAGTCCCGAGGCTGCCGAGAAAAGCGACCGACGAGCCAAGCAGAATCTGGAAAGTCTCCCTGACTCAGTTAGGAAGAGCGAGTCCTGGGTTCTCAGGGGACGGAGCTTGCTGGCCGAAAGGGAAGGATCCCACTCTGGACTCCCCCCTCTCACATACACATACACACATACCCATGACTCACGGAGGAGAAATCTACGTGTCCCAGGATAATGTTGCAGGATCCCACCTGGGTTGGTTGGTCACAGGGACCGGTGGTTCTGCCTTCCGCAGGACTTGGGCTGCAGCCCGTCCTCTCCGGCAGACCCTGCAGCTCAGAAGATAGACTGGCCCAGACTGGATCCTGTTCGCCTCATCCCCTTTGGCATGAAATGGGCAGTTCAGATATAGTTTACAAGCCCTGGAAACCTGGATGTGGTCTCCCTCCCCCACAGGAGGAGAGGGCGAAAGGATCCCCGGAAGACGCTGGGGAGAACTGGCCTGTCAGGCGGGGAGGCAGGGATGATGTGGCAGGTAGAAAAACAAAAGGCTCAACTCTTGGTTGGAGCAAACCTGGCTTGATAGTGGAGGTGCTTGTCAAAGGGATTTGGATGCCCAAGTTAAATGTGAGCCAGCTGGGTGCTGTAGCTTCCTTGGGGTGGGTTACAAGGAGCTTGTCCTCCTCTCGCCCTGGTCAGGCCTTAGATGGAGCCCCCTGCCCAGTTCCAGAAGGACAGAGACAAACGGAGGGGGGTCTGAGGAAGGCTAGAGGAGAGGCGTGGGAGTTGACCACAAGAGCTGTGAGCCAGTGGCAGAGTCGGCCTGTGGCAGTTGGAATTCTCTTGGCTGGAGTTTCAAAGAGATGCTGGAGGCCGGAGCAATAGCAAATCTTGCTCTGAGCAGAAGGCTGGGCTACATGGCCTCTAAGTGCCTGCAGCTCTTTGATCTCAGGCCACTTGGAAGTCAGGATCCTCCTGTGGCGGAGAATTCCTGCAGCAGGTGCGGAGTAAGATGGCTGGGACGTAGTTTTTGCATCACTCCTGACATTGGATGAAACCCAATGAGGGTCGCCATTCAGGACTGGAAAACGTCCCTAGCAGAAGCCCCCGACTCTGCTTTCCCAAATTGGTTTGGGGTACTTTTCATTTTATTTCAATTGTAAGTCCTGCCTAATCGATTAAAACCTAATTGTCTGCCTGGTTTACAACATCTAAATCAAAATGTTATTGTGGCGGTTCAAGCATTGAAGACTCAGACCAGCTGTCAGGAACAACAGAGGAGGAGAAGCAGCATCTGCCAGGAAGGAAGGCTCTGCACTCCCCAGCCCCGGGGGCTCCTGGGCAAGGCCTGGCCTAAGGAACAGAGACCCGGCCGCAGTCGTTCTCCCGCCTCTCCCAAGCCAGCAGGACCTTCTGGAAGAGTCGGAGTGATGCGTGTCTCCTCCACAAGGCCTTGGCCAGTCCTGGCCACCGGCTGCTTCCCTGGATGGCATCATCCCATCTGGGGCCTCTTTTCCTCTCTGCCTCGGCACGGCCTTCCTCCCCGAGTGGTCCAAGTTCAGGCAACTATTTCTGGGTGTCCAGAGTGGGGCCTCATGGATGCCGTCCTTCCAAAGACGCCACCCTTAAGTGGCCAAGTGCGGATGCAGCTCCATGAAGAGGAGGAGCAGCCGGCAAAGGGACCCAAAGCGGAAGGGTTTTGCGTGTTGTGTGTGTGAAGCCCCAGAGTTTTCTTAAAGCGCTTCCCACGCCTGGCATTGCAGGCAGGTGCCAGTCCTGGGTGAGGCAGAGCAGCTCCAGAGCTTGGGACTGACGGAGGAGGCGCCCTTGGGCCTTGGCAGGAATAGGGTCCCTGTTGCGCCTGACATCAACCGCATCTGTGCTGTCCATGGGTGTCATTGGTGGTGTGTACATAAACATGTGCACGCACCCACAGGGCCAGAGGGGTGGTGGAAGAGGGGCTCCAGGCTCTGCAGTTGGGTGTGCCTGCCTCTTCCCTGGTGCAGGTGCAGAAAGTCCACACTGATTCCTGGACAGGTCTTGACCTCTGGCCCCTTTCCTCCAGGTCTTCCGGAGCGGCGAGGGGATGGGCATCCGCCTGGACAGCGCCTCTGCCTTCCAGGGAGCCGTCATCTCCCCCCACTACGACTCGCTCCTGGTGAAGGTCATCGCCCACGGCAAAGACCACCCCACGGCAGCCTCCAAGATGAGCCGGGCTCTGGCCGAGTTCCGCATCCGGGGGGTCAAGGTAGGGCCGGGAGCGTTACGGGCTGCCAGGGGTCATTGGCCTCCTTTCGGGGGGGCGCAAGTCCTGCCTTTGGCCTCAGGGTAACGACGGGTGGCGGAAGAGCCGAGCCCTGTGGGGCCAAAGGGGTGCAGGAGGGAGCAGCTGAGGGAATCCTGTCCAACTGTTTATGCCGTAGTTTGGGCAGCTGCCGTTACCTTTTCTTAAGCCGGGGGTGGTTTTCCTTTTATTCTCTGCTCTTTATTTGCTAAAATTGCACCCAATCCCTGCCACTTTCCCCAAACAACAACCAGAGGCTCCATGTACAGAGAAGCCGCCTTGAGAGGCCAGTGAGGAGGCCTCTGGGGACTTGGGCTGCAGCGGAACCGGTGTCAGTGGGGACATCCGACTCTGGCTAGCAGGCCGGTGGGAGGTTATTGGCAAACCCAGCGGACGCTTCTTCCCACGTTGGGTGTGAGCAGAGCACAAGCTGGGCGGGGAGAGAGGAAAGGCCGGGGCTGGGGGCTTGGAAGGGAATCCAGGAGGGGGCAGAGAGAGGAGTCCTGCAGGAGAGGAGATGCCCTGGTCTCCGCGTGGGGTGTGGAGGGAGCCCCCCAAAGAGGGCACAGCTGGCTGAGTGACTGTGTAGCAGGAGACGGATCCTGGGCTCTTCTTGTGTTGTTGGCTTGTGTTGTATAGCTCTTGCTCAAATCACAGTCACGTCTCAGGGCAGCATCAGCAACATTCAACCCACATAAAAATCACACCGTAAACAAATAATTAAAACAAAGCAAACCTTATCAGATATATAGGTAATCCTTGCTTACTGACTGCCTTGTGCAGTGGTCATTTGACGTTACAACGGTACTAAAAACGACCTTTGCAATCTGTTCTTGCCTTTGTGACCATCGTGGCACCTCGGCCTCTCAGTCAAGTGGCTGCCATTTGTGTGTGTCTCAATTCACTTGCAACAAGCAGAATGAAAACTGGACAGTACGAAAAACTGAAGCAAGATTGTATAAACGGCAGTTGTGTGATTTTTATCTTATTGACTACCTCACTTAGGAACCAGAGGAGTTGCAAAATTGTAAGCACAGTTGCACTCATTTGATTTTTCTGTTTAACCCCCGAATTGCTGGTCCCAACTATGGTCACTAAGGGAGGACTACCTGGTGTTTTGCTGGTTAGAGTTCTGTTCCTGATCATTGGGTGGACGGAGTTGGTGGATCACCGCTGTGGATCTTGGAGCAATGTGGGGCCTGCTTATCCTGGGTCCTTGCCAGAAAGGGCTGCCCTGCCTCTCCCCCTGGTCAGGATCATGCCCTTGCCTGTGCCCAAAGGGCCTTCTGCAGTGGCAGGAACTGATGAGGCCATCCAAAAAATATGACTGCTGCTGCTGCTCCCCTGGTCTTGATGCCCAGTGGAATAAATGTGGATGAGCCTCTCCAGCCTCCTCCTCCTCCTCTTCCTCCTCGGCTCCTATCCTGCAGATCCTGCTCTCTGCCTTCAGAGAAAGAAATCAGACCTTCTTCTACTCTTTTCTTCACTGCTGGAACTAGCAGATCAAAGCATTCATACAAGCAGCTCCTTCCATGCCCACTGCGTTCTGGAGGTTCAAACAGCATTATTACACATGAACAGAGTTGAAGTCCACAAGTCTTAAAGTTGTCAAGGTTGGAGACCCCTGCCCTATACCATTCCTGACAAATGGCCATCCAGTCTCTTCTTAAAAGCTTCCAGGGATGAAGCTCCCACAACTTCCGAAGGCAACTTCTGTTTCCTTGATTGATTGCTCTGTCAGGAAATTTTTCCTTATTTCTAGGTTGAGACTGGTATTAGTACCTCCCTTGATCTTGATTGTATCTCTCTATTAATGCATCTTAGGATTGCATTGGCTTTTTGGGCTGCTGCTGCACACGGCTGGCTTGTATTTAGCTGGTTGTCCACTAAGACTTCAAGATCCCTCTCAAAGCTAGTGCTATTAAGCCTGATTTCACCCAGTCTATATGTGTCCTTTGGGTTTTTCTTGCCTAAGTGTAGGACTTTACTTTTCTCTACATTGAATTTCATTTTGTTAGATACGTCCCAGTATTCTAGTCTATCTTCTTGGGTGTTAGCTATTCCTTGCCAGTTTAGTTTCACCTGCAAATTTGGTAAGTTCCCCTTCTGTTCCCTCATCTAAATTGTTAATGAAGATATTGAAGAGTCCAGGGCCTAAGACGGAACCTTGTGGCACCCCATTGCTTCCTTCCCTCCAGGTAGACTTAGACCCATTAAGGGCCACTCATTGAGTACGGTTTGCCAACCAGTTGTGAGTCCATCTGGTGGTGAGGCTATCTATCCCACTTTTTTCTAGCTTTCCAAGAAGTAGGTTATGGTCTACTTTGTCGAATGCTTTACTGAAGCCTAAATATATTATATATTTTCCTCTTTTCCCCACCTCTAGCTTTGTTGCTTTCAGGAGCAAAGAAACCAGGATAGCAATACGGCCTTTTTGCAGACCTGGAGTGGAAGCAGAGTTTATCTGGGTGATCTGTAAAACAGCCCCCCCCCCGCCCCCTTTCCTCTGCCTTTCCTAAGCTAATTAGGCTGGAATTGGATCTTTTTGGGTAAAGCTGTTGGGATGGAAGCAGAAAGAAGAGCCCAAGCTGTGGTTTCTTCTCTAACAGAAGCAAACTCTGTACAAAATGTAATGAATACATAACTATAAGCACGTCCGTTTCAAAAGGGCAGGCGAAGGATATGCAGGAGGAGGAGGAGGGCAACTTTGCCACAGAGTGTTGCCATGCCTGTTTTGTATTCCCAAAAAGCGTCTTGCCTGGAAGAATGTCATTACTTGGAACCTCACAGCAGCTGAGCTTCCTTGGCTGACAAGACTGGCGGCAACATCTGGTCTTTTAATACTGAAAAATAGTATCTCCTACAAAGAGGGAGAATCTTTTTGGCTATTTAGCCCCCTTCCCTGTTTTTTTGTAGAACAGTCCACAGGCTGCACATCCCCAAAGGGTTTTCCGTTCAGTCTCTGGCTGAAGTTCCTCCATGCTGGAATCTGCCCCACCAAGGAGCAGATCTGGCTTTCCCTGGAGGTCCTGCCACATGCAGGTGAGAAGACTGTGATATCTGTCCCTCCCTGCTGCCCTCCATATTCTCCCAAATGTGTTGATTGGTCTGTAGGTTGCTATGTATTTCACAAACTTGAAATTTTGGAAAGCACTTCTGGACTGGGACGTCCTTGTGCCGTTTCTGGTTAGCATGTAGAGTGAACACAGTTTATTTGGTTAGTTATGGCTCCGTAGAATTATAATGTTGGCCAGCGCCACTTCACATCTCCAAATCCTGCTCATTGCTTTCCTTTGAAATGAACCTTATGTCAATCTTCAGTCAAGTAAGTACCTACCTAATTGTCGTGCCAACGGTGTCCAATTATCAAACTGTTTGATTACCATGGGATACTTTGTCCAGTGCTTTAATAAACTCAGGATAAATTATGCCTACAACATCCCCCTCTCTACTAAGGAAGTAGATATCATTTATCTTGGTTTCATTAAAGCACTGGACAAAATATCTTCCTTAGTAAATGCTACGAAGGAAGTTATACAGCCAGGAAATGATATAACTCTGGTTTGCTAAGCCTCCTTCTTGACAAATTCATGCTGACTGCTAATAATTACTGCATTTTTTTTGAAGATGCTTTCAGATAGTTGCCTTTATGATCTGCTAATATTCCCAGGAATTGATGTCAGGCTAATTTTGTGTCTCCTTTCCTCCTGCCTGAAGATGGGGAATTCTTTCTGTCATCTCTTAGTTGCTCTCCAGTATTCCTCAAGAGACCGCAGTTCTTCTAGGTTGGACTTCACCATATAATTCATCCATGATTCAAGGTGTTTTTTGAGCCTCATTCCTCCAAAGTGTTTGTTAGCAGACAGGACTTGGCTGTCTTCATGGAGAACCTAGGAAAAACGTTCCTCTTTCTCTTCCTTTGCTTTGAAATAGATCTGAAGAAGTTTTCTTTCATATTGGTTCTCAGATCTTCACCAGGCTTTCCGTGTTTTGCACTGGGTTCCTTTGCCATCTTCTTTTCAGGAAAAGCTCAAGGTCCATCTGAGGAAGAGGGCTGCTCCTCCCTCCCCCGCCCCTCCTCCCCGGGTCCAGGGACTTCCCTCCCCCTCTGCCGTAACTAAGGTGCAACTAAGACCCACCTGCACCTTCCATTTCCACCCAGAGCATTTTTTGCTGCAGTCCATGAATCTCAGCAACATTCATTTATTTTATTCAGTGGCCAGAGTCAAAAAACAAACAACCCGAAATGTAGTAATTAAGAATGAGGCAAGTAGCCTGGCAAATAAATAGGCATGTTTTATTCATGACTGCTTCATTATTCATTGTTGAATAAAACATTTTGGTAATTCCTTTTCTAGTCGTTCAAAACGAACAATAAAGAAAGAAATATGTGCAATAGTTCATAACCTTCTCCTGAGTTCAAGGCAAATTTTATTGCTGGCAGATTCTGTACTTAAATGAAGAAAATGTTTGTTGCGGTGCAATGCCAAATGCAAGTGGAGAAAGGAATCCAGCGCTCTTTGTGTTGTCAGAGGCTTCCTTGTGGAAGGGACGCTTCCATATGCCTTGGAGCCCAGCAGGTGCCCTGGCGGAGAGCAAGCCCAGAGGGCTCCCTCTGCCTGTGGCCCCTGAAGCCTTTGGACTGAGCAACAGGCCGCACAGTCCTCCTGCCTTGGCACCAAAGCTCTTGTCTTCCCTGCCAGGTGGGCTGGGCTAGCTGGAAGGACCACAGAATTGGTAGCCAGGAAGTGGATTTGCAGGGCAGGCCTGGAGTGCAATTTCCTCAGCTTGCTGCCCCCCCACCCCCACCCCGGGGACCATGACAAAAAATGGCAAATGCAACATGCAGCCCTAGGAGAGGAATGGGAAACTGTATGGGGAGACACGTTGGTGGCGCAAAAATTCTGTAGAACGATGCACAGTCCAGGTAGACCGTAAGTGAAGGGTTGCAAGAGATATGCCCAGCAGAGCTAATTTGGCATCTTCCAAACAAGTCAGGATCATGCCCTGGCCCAATGCCAGTCGTGTCTGCCTTTAAAAAAAGCCCACGACCCACCCACCCACCCCTGGCTCCCTCAGGAGGAGCAGAATCCAAAACGAAGCCAGCCGCGGAGTCCTCCGTGGTTCCCACAGTCGCCCGGCTTAGACTCTGAGGGACTCTGGCAGAGCGACATTCATCGCCCAGCTAGGTGGGAGGCAGAGAGGGGTCTGCTTGCTTGCTTATGTGCCACCCCTGGCCCGGCCAGTTTCCTCCTTGGTGGTTCCTTGTCTTCTGCCTGATGTCTGGGGCTGATCTTTGTTTCTTTGTGTGTTGCTTCCTGGATAGTTTCATATTTCCTTTTGTGGAGTCAAGTAGACATATATTGCCGCGTCCTTTGTGAGCGTTGACTCTTAAAAATCCTTTTAAATAAATCAACCTCTGCTGCAGCCGGTCCCACTGTTCTGATTTGACTGGCTTTGAACCCAAATGCTACAAGAGGCTGCCTTTATTCAAAACATCCTTAAAGATCCCTCTCATCCTGGGCACCCTTTTTTTTTAAACTATTACCATCTGGCCGACGGTACAGGATAATAAAAACAAGGACAAACAGGATGAAAAACAGCTTCTATCCCAAAGCAATAACTTATATTGAATTCTACTGTATAGTGCAATATTAATGCAGTATCAGGGGTTTTCAATTCAATGTATAGAATGTGAAGGATGTGTGTTTGTGTTTTATTTTTATAGTTACAATAACCTTTATTGTCAGAATACAATGTACGTGTACAATGAGACTGGCTGGGCCTCCCTTCATCCACCCTCGATTAAGATGGCCCTTAATTTCGCTGTATGAAGTGCAGTGACAATAAAGCAAGCTAAACTTTGCCCCTCCAAATACGACTCTCTCAAAGAGCTACTTCTGTGATTGGCAAGGTGGGTTTCAGGATTGCTTGGAAATGTCTGACTATCCCCCACTCCAGATTTTCCATAAATGGACAGGGAGCCCCTCCCCCAACCCCTGAGTTTGAGGAAGGAGGATGGCTGAAAAAGAGCTGAAAAACTTTGCGTTGTTTTATTTAGGGAGGTAATAGGTAATAATGCTTTATCTATCATAGAAAAATAAAAGTAATAAACATCAAAATTATTGAAAGCCTCACAAAATAAAACTGTTTCCAACTATACTTTCTAATTATTACTAGAAAAAGTCAAGAGGGACCAGATTGACAGTAAAGGTAATTAATCATCAGGCCAAATGACATAGCCTCTCCAATGGCCTAATTACACTCAATTGGAGGAATGGCCCTATTTCTGCGGCTGAGGGGAGGGGGCAACCGCGGAGGCCCCTCGCAATCCAGGCAACACAGCAGCTCTCCACCTGCTTGAAATCTCCTTCCCGCCCTCCATGGGGCACCACAAAGCATGTCAAAGTAGACCCTTCCTGTCTTCACGACCAGCCATTTCCATTTGTGCTTCCTTTTGCATCCCAAAAGATCTGGAATCTCTTTTGGGCATTTCTAGCTTGAGCTAGAAAATCGGCCTCCAGTTTCCAAAACCTCTGGGGGAGCACTCCAACACTTTTAATAGGATAGAAAGGAGAAAAAACGTAACTACAACAAGGAGAATTAATGTAATTTAATATATTTAATAGTGATTCCCAACCTTTGCTTCACCATTGTTGTTGTTAGTCACGAAGTCGTGTCCAGCTCATCGCAAGCCCATGGACAACGTTCCTCCAGGCTTTCCTGTCCTCTGCTCACGCCAACTGCTTCCGTGACTCCATCCAGCCCCCTCCTTCTCTGCCATCCCTTTCTTCTTCTTCTTTTGCCCTCCATCGTTCCCAGCATTCGGCTCTTCTCCAGGGAGTCCTTCTTCCTTCTCATGAGATGTCCAAAGTCTTTGAGTTTCATCTTCAGGATCTGGCCTTCTAAAGAGCAGTCAGGGTTGACCTCCTCTAGCACTGACCGCTTGGATGGCCTTGCAGTCCAAGGGATTCGCAGCAGTCTCCTCCTCCAGCCCCAGAGTTCACAGGCCTCCATTCTTTGGCGCTCAGCCTTCCTTAGCATCCAACTTTCACAGCCATACATTGCCTCTGGGGAAACCAAAGTCTTGACTCTACACACTTTTGTTGGTGGGGGGGGGGGGGTGTCTCTGCTTTTTAGTAGGTTGTCCTGGTGGGGCTTCTGGCTTGGCCACCCTCCTCCCACCAGATAGGAAGGAGAGAACCCTAAATGGGCTTCTTTTTATAGGCTGCCAGAGAGGAAACCGACCAGGCCTTGGTTACTGCTCTCTGACCTACCTTGAACCTGGGTGTTTGCCTCTTTTGCAGCACGTACACACACACACTATCAGAGTTGCATGGGATCCTAGAGGTCCTCTAATGCAACCCCCTATTGAAGCAGGAAACGCTATTCATTTCATACAAATAGTTGTCCAATTTCCTCTTAAAAACTTCCAGTAATGACACACTTCTAGGTTCTAGGTTGGTTTTCTCTTGACTTCCAGCTATTGAATTTTTTTTTGTCTTTAAGCACTTTCTAAGAATAAGTTGGCCACCCTTGTTTATGGCAGCCCCGTCTCTCTCTCTTCAGTAAACCACTTGTATTTTGCCATGAATTTCTCTCCCACATCTTCAAAGACATTTTTCTTCCATGCAACTTCCCCCCCTCATTTCTTTTCCACTTCATTGTAAACATTTCTATTTCCCTTCCACTTACTTCCCAATAAAAAATCTGCAACTTATTGTTTCCTTGTAAGAAAGGGGATCCAAGTTACTAGCCCCTTTCATACGCTGGGGGGGGTGGGGGGGTGGGATCAGGCACACAGGCTGTCACCAGCTGACACAGGCATCCATTCTGTTTAACATCAGCACATTCGCACATTTGTCCTTCCGCAGTCCTTTCCCCTTTAAACCCATTCTTCCTTCCACGTAATGTTTATTCTGTGACTGACACCACAGCAGACAAAACCTAGGCAGAAACAGATATGAGGGCAGTAATTCATAGTTGATCACAGTTGACCCATAGGCCAGTTTCCCGCTAGCATCACATAATTTTTCTCTTCGCAATCAAGGCTCCCCATAGGTAAGGCAGCCAGGCCACAAGGTGAGCTCGGAAGGGCCAGCGGTTGGCAAAGCCTCCCCTGTGTCCTGGGGGCCCTGTGGGCGTCAGAAGGGCCCCCGGGAGCAAGAGCCGAGACCTTGGGGCCCGGTCCTTTGGCCTGCTTCCGGGGCCTGCATCACAGCCGCCACTCACGTGCAGCAGCCCCGTCCGTGGAGCTTGTGGAAGTGATTCTCACTTTGGACGGGCTTTTTTAATTTAAAAAGTAGCATTTCAAAGGGGCCTTTGCAAGAGACGTTGTGATGCCAGGTTTTGGTTTGAGGCGAGGGCTTTAGAAGATGAGAAAGGAAAACTTTGTGGCCTCAGGAGCCTCACCCTTCCCAAATTTGTGCTTGGCTTCTGCAGGAACCCAGCTGTGTGGTGTGAACTAAGCCCTGGCATTAAGCTGCCTTATGGCTGATTGGTTTGGGCATGGTGTGTCATCTGATGCCAGCAATTGTCACAATTTAATTTGGATTAGAGAATGAAATATGCAATATCCCTGGGGAAAAGGCCTTTGCTTCTACCAGCTGCCTCACACATGGGGAAGCTTCTTGGAAAAAAGCTCACCGCCTGCGAGGCTGCCCACGTTCCCTTGTCTGGCATCTGGTGACAAGAATCAATAAAAACAGGAAAGGGCCATAAAACGTCGGTGTTAAAAGTCAAAAATTCATTGCATGTTGTTCAGCTGGACCCCAGAAAGCCAGGGTAGGCTGTAAAATGCTGCCTGGATATTTCCTCGCATGGATGCTTGAGGACTGATAAAAAATCTGGGGCTCTTTTACTCTTGAGAAGCAAAAATGGCACCGTCGGGTCATAAATTTGGGTCAGACTAGAGTCCTATATTACTCAGGGTGCAATTAGACTCATCCCTTCTCTGGGAAGGGAAAGGTTCCTTCTGAGCCATTTATTGTGCGCCTTTACGAGTTATTAGTGTGACTGTGTGAATGGTGTGCCATTCTCTCTCTCTCTCATCTTTCCTTCTTCTCCTGCCTTGTTTTAATGTGTTAGCAATTTTTATGTTAGTAAAAAGAGTGGTTTTTTTTTTTTTTGCCCCTGAAGGTATTTAAGACGCCAACAGGCTAGTCTCGGCGTGTGGTGTTTGCTCCAAGGATTCAAAGTGGCTCATCCTCGTTTGTGCCTCTCCAGTCCAAGGAAGAAAAAAAGGAACCCCCCCCCCCGCAGGAGACCTCAAAAGCTGCCCCTCCTGTCATGCCTTCCAGATTCCCCAAGACCCCTTTTGCCCCCCCCCCCCCGATGCTCCCCAAACCCTTTGGTGTTTTTCCAGTGGCTTCTGTGGCAGGCGGTGGGCCTGCCATGAGTGGCTTTTGGGGGGCCTTTGGGGGGGCCCTGCCATCTCCCCCACAGCTTCTCCCCAAGCAGCGCAAAGGAGAGCTCTCTTCTCCTGCTTTGGCGTCTTGAATGGGCCTCTGTGTCTCCAGCCAGCGTGCGAGGGGGCAGTTGGGGAAATGACCCAGAGAGACAGTGTGTGTGTGTCTGTGTAGAGCCCCGGTGGAGGAATGACCACTCAGTCCACAGAAAGATTGGGGGTGGGTGGCCAGGGAGGGAAGGTGCCCCTTCAGGCTTGCCAATTTCGGTTAGAAGAGTTAGTAAAGCAGAGTTGGGTGGGCATCCGGTCTGGACTGGCTCCCTAAGGCTGAGAGGAGCCCGGCCTTCTCCAGGGGCTCCTCACCTACCTGGGAGGAAGGTGGGGTCAAGGGGCGGAAACGGCCTCTCTCTTTACTAGCCCTCGGACTGCAGCCTCTGCTTTGCCCCTGGAGGCCTTGAGGAAACTTGGCCTCACCTCTTGCTCTGGTCCTCCTTCCAGAGAGGCTTCCGGCTGGGCGCAGAGGTTTGGAACGGTGCTGCTTGGCTAGTGGCCAGGTCAGTCCTGCCGTGGCTCCAAAGGGAGCTGCTCAGCCATGGAGATGGGCTCTCCAGGACGGGCTCGGTGCATGTCAACCTGCCACCCTCCCTCCTCTGCAAAAGGGGGCCGCTGCAGGCATGCTGCAGCCCCGTCCCTGAAAGGCCAGGGATCCCAGCCTTCTCTGGCTGGACAGACTCTTCCTGTGCCCCCTGCCTTCCGGGGGCGCTTCTTCCCCATAGCTTGTGGCTGGCTCAAGCAGAGGCTGGGTGGGGAGGATCTCTGCCCCCCCCCAGGCTCCTGGAAAGCCACATTGCTCGGGGGGGGGGAGCTCAAGGAGTCCCTTGACTGGGCATTGGCTGATGGAGCTCTGGGGTGAAGTTAAACGGGGAATGCAAGTCTTCCTTGGGCCAAGGGCCAATCTGCCCCCCCCCACATCTCCTATCACTTCTTTCATCTGCCCACTTTTCAGTCCCACCCCCCCACCCCTAAAAGCCTCCCCTCTGGCTTGCTTGTCATTTGGACAGGACAGAGAGGGAGGTAGACTGTTCATCCCTTCTGAATGGTCAGTCCCTCTGGCCTGTCCATGTGGTCCTCCCCACAGGACAGGAGCTTTGTGCCCGCCTTGTTCTGGGGCTGCCGCTGATCACCGCTCTCCCCTTAGCCCAGACTCTCTTGGTAGGGGCAGCGGGCGATGCCTGCAGCCTGAACCTGTCGCTCTTGGGCTCTTGGAGAAGGCAGCGCCTTTGAAAGGGACAACAGAGATATGCAGATATCCAGCTAGAGAGCTGACCTCTTCCACTTCTCTAGGCAAACTTTGAGGGGCCCCAGGTCACTGAGAGAGAGAGAATCACACTGGGCAGTAAAAATCTGCACCCAAGGGAGGATTTTACCTTTCAGGAAAAAATGCAAATTCCTGGTAGGAGAGGACCAGGCTGAGGCCAAGGGAGGGAGGGGCTAAGCCAGTCATCTGTCTGGAGTCCCTTTGTGCCCACAAGAAATCCAAGTCTGGCCCATCTTGACTTCCGCTGGCTCTGACCTGCCGCCAGTTTGCTTTGTCCGTTAGTTGCCCAGATTCTTGTCGAGAGTTTGAGCTAGAAGTCGATCTTTGCGCCCATTTGAGCCGCCTGGATCGCCTGATTTCCCTGGCGCTTGACATTACCTCAGTTCAGGGGATTGCCAAGGTAGACTTTGCATGTTTTGCCTCCTTTGTGAACCAGAGTTGGGGGTTTGGGGGGGGGGTTTGCCCTCAGCTGCCTGTCTCCCTCCCTCCCTCCCTTTTCTACAGAGGGAGTTTAGTGGGGAGAAGCCCCTTCCCCATTGCACAGCACGAGTAACACGTATGCCAAAAGGGACACACATATGGACATTTATAGAGGTCGTTAAATGCCACGTACAGATTTTGCCTTTTAACATGAATTTCATATTCCCCAACCCCAACCCCCAGCCTTCACACCTCTGTTTTAACACAGATTACACCCAATCTTGCCCGAAGGCATCATTTCTGTATCAACTCTCTTGTCTTTGAATCCTTGAGACTTAGACTTATTGAACAGCATGTCCTTGCTCTCGTTTGGCGACTGTTTTCGTTTCCCTTTCAAAGCTGTCTTCTTTCCTCTTCAAAATAATTGATTCTTGAATCCAGGTCACTATTTGCACCTCAATTAGTCAGCTGCAAAATGCAGAGGAAAACGCTGCTTCTCTCTTCCCTCTCCCTCCCCAGCTTGAGCCTGGCTGGCCGGCTGGGGGAGGGGACTCTGCTCTGGGCAAGGCCTGGCCTGGTCGGCAGGGCTGGCCTCCTTGGGGGAGGCAGGGCTCAACCAGCTGGAGCAGGGCCAGCTGAATCTGCTGCCTCGTCCTCCGTGGGCCTCCCCCTTGGGGGTTGCTGTCCCAGATGCTTTTGGGGTAGGACGCCGGTCCTGCCCCCATGAGGGCTACACCACGCTCTCCTCCAATTTATCCACGTTGAGGAAGGGCCCGGGCTGTGTGCCGGTGCTGTCGTCGAGGGGCGTGCTCTGTGCCAGCCTCCCATGGACCGACTGGCTGCGCTTGGCCCACATGAAGCTCAGGCGCTTGGCGTAGCTGTAGCAGGCGCTGGAGGAGGCATCCCCCATGTCCAGGGAGCTGCTGCGCTTGGCTTTGGCTGAGGCCGGGGGTCCCCGGGCAGCGCCTCCCATCCAATGCTCTGCGCCCTTGGCCTGCCCCTGCTGGCACTCCGTGACGGGTGTCCGCTGGGGCAGCAGGCCGTTTGGGTGCCCACCGTTGGTCTGCGAGTACACATTGCTGGCCCTGGGCAGGCTCCCGTGGATGCTGCCACAGACTTTGTACTTGACCATCATGACTCCGGTGAAGACCAGCAAGGAAGCCACGATGATGCCCCCCACCGTCACTGTCAGGGCGCCCCCTAGGAAGTGGACGTGCAACGAATGGCAGTCTGGGTAGGCTTCCTGCGTGGTGAACTGGGCACAGCCCAGCAGGCGGGTAGCTGCCAGAGAGGTGGACAGGTCATCGAAGATGGCTAAGACGCACAGGTCGTAATCCATGCTGGGCACCAGGTGCTTGAGAAGGAAATCCTGGCTGCTGGCAGGGATGATCCTGCAGGTGAGAAAGAGGGGAAGAGTGAGCCTCCATGGCCTCCACCCCTCCCCTCCTCTGATGGGGGGGTCCTTCCCTCATTCCTGGCCACAGGCCGCCCCCCACTCCCTTATGTAGGCAGCTTATCTGCACGTTAATGGCCTATTATTCTCTATCCCGGTCAATCTTGTGGCCCAGTTATTGGTGCCAAAGGAAAGAAAAGGTGAGCGTAGAGAAAGAAGCTGCTGTCCTGGGTCTCTCAGGCCTTCCTGGAAAGCCAGCGAAGAAGTTCCAGCTGGTTCTTGAATGCTGTCACTCCCTTGATTTGGGATCCAGAGCTGAACCCCTGAGAGGTGCTTGGTGAGGGGCACTGTGGATGTGGCACTGGGGAGGGGGAACCTCTGCCTCAGGTGGGCGAGGACCGAGGGGCAGAGAGGCTGCCTGCCTCTGGGAAGGAGAGGGGATTTCTTCAGAGTGAGGGCTTGTTTGGGCTGCCCAGGGGCAGGAAATACCTACAAAAGGGAGCCATTCGGAAAGAGATTTGTTTGTGCGGAATCATTTCTCTTGCCTGGGTTTGCTGTTCATAGTGAAGGATTCCATTCATAGAGCATGGATTCTGCTACCCATCTCTGTGGTTTAATTCCTCCCACCCCACCTGCTGTTGGGCAGAAACCCCTGACTTACCCTGTGCTTGAGCCTTGGAAGCCTCCCCCACCTCGCTGAAGGAACCGGGCCCGGCTCTTCACCAAGCGGAGCCAGGGCCTTCGAGGGCCGGTGTCACTTTCCTCGGGTGACTCAGTTTCAGGGTAGCAACGCTAGAGCTTTTGGGTATGCTGTACTCTGCTTGACAACTCCTACGTCCCCAACCCCAAATCTCGCCAGCTGCACGGCCAGCTGTCTCCCTGGTACGTGGTTCAGGTCTTGTGGGAACAGAGGAAAGGGGCGAATGGAGGACTGCCTGTTGTGCAGTCCAGCCGGGTTCACCAGGAAGAGCCCTCCGGCTGAGTGAGCAGCCATGATGTAATCCGGGAGAGGACTACTTGTAACCCGAGACATCGGAATGGTACTGAAGCCGCCAGGGACCTTCATTGCCAGCATTTCTCCAGGAAAGAGAACCCGAAACCCTTTGCTCGTCCCCCCCGGTCGCCCCACCGCAGCCCCTTACCTGTAAACAAGGGCATCGTCCGCAGTGCAGTTGTACTGGATTTGGTACATCCAGGCCATGTAGGTGGACTTGTTGGCCAGCCAGCGCACCAGGGCTGATGTGGCAGTCACCCCCAGCACCTCCACTCTCTCCTCGGAGGCCTCCTGACTGGCATTGGCAGAGCTCTTGGCCGAGGTGCTGATGTCGGAGGAACCCGGGTCCTGCTGCTGCAGCACCGTAACGCTGCCGTTCCCCCGATGAGGCAAGGGGATGATTTTGAGGTCCACGGTGGCTGTCGACTCCCCAGCAGCATTGATGGCGATGCAGGTGTAGGCCCCGTCATCACGGATGGTGGTCACCAAAAGGTCAAGGGTGCCGTTGCGGAACGATACGGCCCTGGAGGAGTTGGCGATGATTTTGTCATCGGGGGAGACCCAGTGGATGACCGGCTCAGGGTCTCCGCGGGCTTTGCACCTCAGGGTGGCCCTTTGGCCTTCCAGGACCCAGAGCTTGTGGGTGTGCCGGGTGATGAGGGGGGGCTCACAAGTGAAGTCCTCCTCTGGCACAGACCAGAAGTAGCGGCCGGCCATGTGTTGCGGGGAAGCACAGGTCTCCATGTCATCCTCTCGCACCAAACGCCGCAGCCACAGCAACTCACAGTTGCAGTGTAAAGGGTTTCCTCCAAAGCTGAGCACGATGGTAGCCATGTAGGGGGTTGGGCTGACGGCCCCAATCTGGGAGCGGGCAAACAGTGGGTCAGGGGGCAGGGTGGAAAGGCGGTTGGAGGTCATGTCCAGCCGCGAGAGTTTATAGAGTTCGTCAAAGGTTCCCTCCATAATGAAGTCAATCAGGTTATGATCCAGGTTCAGGGTGTGCAGGCAGAACATGCCTTGGATGCCCTCCCAGGGGACACTGCGCAGGTTGTTGTACGACAAATCCAGGTCTTCCAAGGTGGAGAGGAAGTCATCAAAAGCAGCACCAGAGATATTGACCAGCTGGTTGTTACTCAGGATGAGGTGCTGGAGGTTCAGCATTCCCCGCAGGGCCTCCCCCCTGATCTCCGTCAGCCGGTTGCTGTCCAGGTGGAGCGAGCGGAGGCTCTCCAGGTCCCCGAACGCAAAGGGCCGGAGGGTGTCGATGGTGTTCCGCGAGAGGGTGAGGTCCACCAGGCCCGTCATGTTCAGAAAGTCCGGGGCTTCCACTGCCCGGATGAAATTGTCGGCCAGGCGCAGTTCCACCGTCCGCCGGTCAATGTTGGCCGGAATGAAGAGGAGCCCCTTGTTGGCACAGAGGGTGCTAAGCGAGTCGGAGAGGTTTTGGCAGACGCAGTGGAAGGGGCAGGATTCCACCTGGGCTAAGGTGCTCCCCACCATCAGAACCTGGATCAGGAGCAGCCTTTCCATGGTAGTTGCCTTGGCAGGTCTGGAAGAGAGAAAAAGAGGTCAGTGGGCACCTAGGGACCCTTGGTAAGATTTTGTCCTTTTCGGGACCTTTGGCCCTTTCCCCTCTTTCTCGGGACGTGGTGCTTATTTACTGAGATCCCTTCCTGCCCAGACCGCTAGTCGTCCCCTCTTACCGCTGGACCACCTCTGAAAGTTGCCTACTCCATGGATCCACCTCCTTCTTTGTTATTTTAATCCAGCAGTTAATCTGGCCGTGCAATACCCAGCAAGTCCATTTCCTCTTCTGGGTGGCATGCAAAGGCCGCTCTTGTGTCGCAGTTGTCTGTTCTGTGGGCCAAACAGACCCAGATCTTTTAATTGAATCTCCTCCGGCTTGGTGCCCACCCCTGAATCCCAGCTCGTCACCGTCCCTTTCTGATGTTCAGGTTTGGACCCGCTGTGCTCTCCCCAGGGTCTGACCAGGGCAGAGGGGAAGGTCAGTGCAAGATTGCATTTGGCTCCGATCCCTTTCCCTCCTGCTCCTGCCAAGCCGAGTTTCCCCACATCTTGTGCCTTTCTTTTTCCTACCCTGTGCAGAATTTCTGCTCTTAAATTCCATCCTCTTTATTTAAGCCCAGTCTGAAATTGAGGCTACCCAGATCTTTTTGAATCTTCTGTGGTCCAAAATATTAGCGCCTTCTTGCACCTTTGTGTCATCTGTGGCGACCCAATGTTGGCTTGTGTTAATTGAAGTCTTCATAAACTGTATACAGTTATAAATGATTTGTCAGACATCCATTTTCCCATCTTATTTCAGCACAGAGCTTTGCCACTTTTACTTAGAAATCCTTCAGATTAGGAACTTGAGGGCTCTTTTGATCGACCGACAGCTCTGAGCCCAATAGGTACAATTGCAAGCCAGATGGAAAATCTGAACCAATTATTGTGAGTGAGATGAGAAAGGGGGAACGCCAAAAGGCATTTGGTGAAGAAAAACCTGATGCTTCTAGAGGCTTTTTTTACTTCATGGTTCAAGGTTTTCATCCTCTTTTCTCCCTGGATTTCTGTTTCTGGGTGAAATGTTAGCGTGGAGCAAATGGGCCGCCAGGATCAGGTTTTGCTAATCTGGTCGGCTTGAGTTCCCTGCTTCCATTGGGAGAATCCTCTGGGAATCTGACTAGCAGCTACCAGAGTTCCTGGACTTCAAGGGGAAAGAGAAGGATCAGTTTCTCGGGATCAGCTTCCCACAAGCTGCTCTCTCACCCCCAGGAGGTCTTCTAAAATTTGCTGCCACAGAGATTCTTAACGTGGCTGAAGGGCAAAATATATAGAACAGGGGTGTCCAACCTTGGCAATTTTAAGACTTGTGGACCAGCTGGCTGAGGAACTCTGGGAGTTGAAGTCCACAAGTCTTAAAATTGCCAAGGTTGGACACCCCTGATATAGAATAACCCTATGATTGCATTTAATTAATTAAACCAAATTTAAAGTAAACTAAATGAATGTTGATACTTGTCTAGTACTTTGTTGAATGAACATAATCTAATAAACATTAAATTGAAATCTGTATTAGCTTTTATTGAGGCTGCACTCAATTTGTTGAGTGAGCCGTGGCACACTGCTCAAAATTGAGCATTGGCCCAAAAGAAGATGGCAGACCATGTCAGGTTCCAAAAATCCACACCAAGGGACTGGAGCTTAGTCTCTGTCCAGCATAATGTGTGTAAAATTACAGGCTGGTGCACACGACTTGTAAAGCCATAATGGAGCCTAGTTAGTTGTAACACAACTCTGAATTTGGGCAGCAGCATCCAATGGTCTGAGTGCTGCACATGTGGCCTATGTGTTGCCCACCCCATTTTATGGTTAGAGTCTTGTGTGATCCAGACCTTGTACAACAAATCATAGTCAAACCATGGCTTAGTACAGTGTTGTGTGTAAGAACGTGCTGTCTTGGATACTCCCAAAGTGACTAGCAACTATCTGAGGTTAGGAAGGAGGTGTTGCATAGGATGACTTGATTTCTGCCCACCCAGAGTGTCCGAGGGCTTGCAAAGCCAAAACTCCTGCTATTCTGTTTCAGCCTTGGTGAGATGCTGGGTTGTCCTTTGGGGAGGCTCCATTACTTCTGTGGCTCTGGAGGTTCATCCTTAGAACAGGAGATGGTATAAAAAATGACGGGGCAGCTAAGAGGTGCGCAGGCCAGAGCAAGAGAGTGCTGGTCCCTGCTGCTTCCCAGAGCCCCTTATGGAGATGTCCTGGGAAGGGAACCAGTGGCTGAGATGGTGCCCTGCAGGTCTCAGGTCAGGCAACGTGGCCCAAACTCTTGCTTTGTCAAGTCGAGGGAAACTGGCCTCCTGCCTTGTGAACCCCCTTCGGGTCATGGGCAGATCTTCTTCTGTGTCGGTGTGGCTTCTCTGCCATGAAGCAGCCTAGCTGGCTGGCTGGCATCTGTGAGCCACGGTGGCTTTAAGGAGGTTCCTGCGAAATCGGCTCAAAACATTGGAGAGGCTGGGCCAGCTGCGTCTCTGATCCTGCTGCTTGGAAGGGAAAGAAGCTGTACCAAGGATTCAAAGGCTGCTCAGGGGGTGGGCAAGATGCACCTGGGTCCTCTCTGCCTGCAATTTGGACTAGAAGTCTTTATTGTTTATTGGATTCATGTGTCACTCTGTGGATTCTTCTAGAGAAACTTTTTTTTTTTTTTCATTTGTTGCTTGGCCAAATGCAACAAGAATTTCTTTTAATAAATAGCCACTCTTTTATTTTTAAAAGACTTCTTTTCAAAGCCCTTAACTCAAGCTTTTGAAGACTAGGATGGTGTAGCTTTGTGTTAAAAAAAAGAAAGCACCGACTTTGAGAGGAGGAATTCTAAACATGGCCTCTTAACAGTCATCTATAACTAGAATAGATAAATATAATCTGCAATTCTGCATCCACGAAAGAAGAGAATAATTAATTAAAAAGCAACGTTAGTGAAGCCCTTCCACTCAATAGGGCGCAAGAGGGTAATGTTGTAATTGGAAGAACATTAAAAGGTGAAATCGCCTCTGTGGTTGGACACCTTGAAAGTCTCTCTTGTGGAGAGAAGCTCTGACTAGAGAAAAGGATCTACAAAGGAAGGGAGGAAGCTTGTTAACGCTAGGCCCTGACCAGAACTGGGGCTGGACGGGAAGGGAAGAGCCCGAGAGAAATGGACGATTCAATCCATGAGAAAGGCCATTTTTAAAGAATTCTTCAGAATGAGGTAGGCAAGATTGGTGACAATATCTAATTTGCGGGGAATGATTAACGTAATAAGAGGCACCTCTATTGGAGGAGGGGGTGAGGCGACCATTATAGGGAGCCTGGATCACTTTCAGTCAGGGGTCAGGCCTGGGCCTGGGAGTGGCACCCCATTGGTCACTGTTGGTCAGCTGGAGGGGGGGGTCTTCAGTGTGAGCAACTATGGTGGTCTACGCTGCCTGCAGCGGTTGGGCAGTTTCCCTTGGGAAGCAAGAGGTCAAGCCCTCCGTTATCCCCCCCAATCGAGGGAAGCCACTAGAGAGATCGTCGGTCAGCATGAATCTCTGCCAGGGGCTCCCTGGAATGGGGAGAAACCTGGGATGGACGGCCTGCCAGTCTCGGGACCTCTTGAGATCCCTCCACCTGAGCATGCTAAGATACAGGAGGGCAGACGTCCAAGGAGCCTCCGGGAATCAGTCCTTTGCTCTGGCTGTGCTGTGTTTTTATCAGTTTTAAAAACATATTTGTCCATTGTGGTTACCTGACTACTCTTTTATTGTGCTGGTTGTCAGCTGCTGCAGCTGGAGGGGCAGCAGCTGTTGGAGGGAAGGGCAGGATCCAAAATGTGTGTTTCTGTTGATGTGGTCTGGGCTGGCCAAGGAGGACATAATGGACCACAAACATAGCCGTGAAGGCCATTAGGAAAGGCAGGAAAATGAAACTAGCAAGACTTCCCGGCAGGTTTTGGGGCAATCCTGTTTGGATTACTGCACATAAGTTCTGACCACCTTATCAAGCAGGCAAAGGTACTCTAAAGTCCCCGTCCCCCTTGTAAAAATGAGGAAGGAGCGGAAGAGTCACAGGTGGCATGCAGAGCCATTTGTGCGGGCACATGAGCTCCAGCCAAAGTTACCTGCACTGCGCATGTGCACACCTTCCAGCTGAGTTTTGGCCTGTTTGAGGCCATTTTCGCCCTCCCGTAGGCTTGGGGAAAGCCTCTGCAGCCTCGGGAGGCCGAAAAACGGGCCTTCTGGAAATGCCGGATTTGCCAGAGGCTTCCCTCAAGGGGGCGGGGCGCATTGCATTGTGGGTGCCGGCACATACGTGCACTTTTGGCACACCACAACAAAAAGGTTCACCATCACTGTCCTAGGAGATGTGGCCTCTCCCAGGAGCCCTGGCAGGGCCTGCAGCCTGTGGAAGTTGTGGGGCCAGAATGAACCGAGACCTTAATGGGAGCAGCTCCTGCCTGTCCTCTTCCTGGCCTCCCCCCTACTGACACTCTTCTGCCTGGCACAGGACACAGAACAATAGAGCTGGAAGGGACCCTGGAGGTCTTCTAGTCCAACCTCCTGCTCAAGAAGATGACCTGTCGAACCTCTTCTTAAAAACCTCCAGCGATGGAGCAGGCACAACTTCTGGAGGTGAGCTATTCCTCCGGCCATTCTCACCCTCCCCTCAATTCCAGGTTGGCGCTCCCTTTAATGGTCTTCCACACCTGTCTTGCCCTCAGGTGCCTTAGAGAACAGGTTGAGCCCTTCTCTGTGGACACCCCTCAAATATTGGAAGGCGGGTATCATGGCACCCCTAGTCCTTCTCTTCCTTAGACGAGACATACCCGCTTCCCTCAATCGTTCATCATACAATTTAGCCTCTTGACTCCTGGTCATCTTTGTGGCTCTTCTCTGCACTTTTTCTAGGGTCTCCGCATCTTTTTTGTATTGTGATGACCAGAACTGGACACACTGTTCCAGGTGTGGCCTCCTTAGGGTGGTACAAAGTGGGACTGTTATTTTAAGTGATTTTGAAACTCCCCCTCTGTGGATCTGAAGGTGCTCTAGGGCTCAAAAGCACCCTGGCTTTCCCCATAAGTCCAACCCCCACTGAATCAATGCTCTTGTAATTCGTTCATCTCCCTCAATCTTCTTCTTCCACTCCAGCTCTCTGCTGGCCTGGCCTGCATCAGGGCTGGGATAGACCCAGATTGCAAGTACTCCTGGGCCCCCGTGGCGTGTGTGCTCAGCTTGGGCTGCAGGTGTCCAGCTGGGCTAGGCTGTATATTTGGTAGGTGCCCTGTCGGTGCCCATGGAAGGGGGAGGGCACGCCCTCGGACGGGGGGCTTGTGTGTATGTGGGGTGATCTTAGTTGTGCAACACTTTTCTGATTCAGACTGTGGGGGCCTTCAATTTTGAACCAGGTATGGACCTAAGTGGAGAGAAGGTGGGTTCATGGAGGCAGTTTGGGCAGCAGGGGCCTCAGGGCAGGGAGGGGCCCCACCAGCCCAGGGACAGTTTCTGGTCCTCCTCCTGTACTTGGCTTAGGTGGGTGGGTATTTGGGGTGGGGGCTGCGATGGGGAGTGAGGCTGAAGGGTGGAACCATCTCAAAGCAATTCCGGGTTGTGACCAAAGTGACAAACATTTGGGGGATTCTGGGGGATTGGAAGGTTTTCCCTCAAAGCCGGGAGCAGCCCTTCACCAGGGCTCTTCTAGCTGGGAGATGCTGGGCTGGGGAAGGGGACCACGGATGGCAAAAGGCTCCCCAGTTCTCAGGGGCACCTCGAATCGCCCCTTCCCTCCCCTCTCCCCTCTCAAGACCAGGATGAGCCCTGGTTGCTCTGCCTGGGATACAATGGCTGGGGGGGGAGGGGGGTGAAGGAAGGGAGAATGCCTGGGAGGCAGGAAAGATGATCTCGCATGGGCCCGGCCTTGGAGGTCTGGATTCAGGATAGAGAGAAGGGTGAGGAATAAGGGGTGGGGGCACAGGTGGGGGAGGAGGCCCTGCTGTGTCTGTCCTGGCACAACTTTGCCATGGCTGTTTTGGGAAGGAGTTGAGGGGGGAGAGAAGGAGAAGGTCCGGGGGGTGGAAGGCTTGAGAAAGGAAAAGCCAGCTTCTCTGCCTTCCGAGGCCCCTAGTCCGCTCGGCTGCTGGCCCTCCAAATACGTCGCAGCAGCAGCAGCAGCAGCAGCAGCGGTCGTTCTGCAAGCCCCCCACCCACCGCGAAGGCCCCCAGGCTTCACGTGCAGCTTTACCTTCTCCTGGGCCTCTGGGCTCGCCAGAGATGAGCCGTGGCAGTCCAGCCGCTCCCCACACCGAGTCACCTGTCCCTGTGCCACCTCCTCAGCCCCTCCTGAGCAAGCTGTGGCCCCAGGGCTCCCGCAGGCTCTTGGGCTGCCTGGGGTGGCCGAGGGCAGCATCCAGCCTGCAGGCAGAGGAGCATCCTCGGTCCCCTCCCCCAGCCAGAGGAAAGAGAAACGCCGCTGCAGCTTCAGGCAGGCGGAGAGGCGGCAGCCATGCCAAGCTCTTCAAGCCTCGGTGCTGACGGGAGGGGTGTTGCTCTCTGGGCACCCTGGCTCACCCGGTCCTCCACTCCTCGCCCCGTTCGCTTCTGGCTGCCTCAGGCGTCTCGGCTCCCAGTCCCAGGCCCTTCTCAGGCCTCGGGGTTCCCAGGGCTCTCAAGGGAGGTGGGGTGCCCAGGTGCCCCCACTCCATTCTGGGCCTTTCAGCCCTCAGGACTCCCGGCGGATTCCATGGGGTCTCCAAGCGGAGTTCTCCTGGGGGGGGGGGCGTGGAGTTCTCCTGGCAGCCTTAAATTCTGGGTCTCCAGGCCAGGCCCATTCTGGGGGTCCCTCAGCCAGGCACCCCTCTGCCCCTGGCTGCTGCAGTTCCCCCGTCTCCTCTCTCCTGGAGGCTGCTGGCCCTCTTTCCCTCTGCAGACCCGGCGGCTGGTCTTGGATCCGGTATGGAGGGTTCTCCCTGGGTCTCAGTCCTTCCTCGGTGCCGGTGGGGCCGGACCTCTCCGGACCGCTGCCATCTGGGTTCCTGGCAATCCTCCTCCACCCTCCTTCTGGCCCTGGAAGGTCTGGCGGGATTCCCAGAATGGTGTCGTCTTTCGGCAGCCCCTCTTTTGTCTCTGCTGCTGCCGCTGCCGCTGCTTCGGTGTGCAGGAGGGGGGGATGTGGGGAGGAGCAGCCCACCTGCAGCCGGTGCTCTCCCAGCTCCCACCCGCTGCCTCCTCAAGCTGCTCCAGGAGTGGGGGGGCTGAGGGGATGGAAGCTGGGCTGCTGCTCTTCTTCCAGGGAGCCCCCCCCCCCCCCCCCGCTGCCTCGCCACATCCTCCTCCTCCTCCTCCAGCTCTGATTGGGGGGAGGAAGATGGAGGAGCCAGACAAGGCCCTCCCTCCCTCCCTCCCGGCCTTTCTGGGGAAGGGAGACCGATGGAGCAGCTGCTCAAGAGGAAAATCCCCCCTCTCTTCCAGGAATGTGGGGCGCCCACCAGGGTCCTTGGGCTGTGAAAGGGCGTCTGCATTAGGAAATGGAGCGTTATTGCGTCTCCACCCTCTTCGTCCCAAGGTGGGCTGGCTGGATGCTGTCTCTGACTTGGGGGGCTTTCAAGTGTTTCTACCCCTTTCCCCTGCCTCCTCCCCCCATCAGTGTTGTAGAAGGAGGGAGCGCAGCCAAGTGATCTCCATCCTGTTGCCCTGGGAGAGGGTTGCTAGGCGGCAGGCTTCCCTTAAGCGGGGAGGCCCCCTGGACCAGTCCAGGCTCTTTTGGCCTCCGGGCAGGAAGGGGGAGGTTGGACCCCCACAAGGGCAAGTTCAATAGTGCAGGATTTGACCCTCTGAAACAACCAAGTCCTGGGACAGTCCTGCACTTCAGGGAAGGCTGCTCCCAAAGTGAGCCTGGAGGGCATCTTTATTCCAAAAAGGAGCTCCAATTTCGGTCTAAAACGTCCACATGAGGGTTAGGTTGAGATACTTGAGGAAGGTCCCCAGAAAGATTTGGTGGGCCAGGAGGGAGCCTGAGCGATGGCGTCTCACAGGCTCCATGGCGGCCAATCCTCCTGAGGAGACGAGGGGTGGAAGCAGCTTGCGAAGAAGGAAGGACAGCCTTGACCCCTGAGAATACGAAGAAGAGCAGTCACTCCAAGGAGGTCCTCCTGGGCAAAGGGTTTCAGGGAACTATAGAGAACAGTCCCCAGTTATTTCAACCCAGGGGTTTCTAGGAAGAATCTGCCCTACAATCTCATCCTCTCGTGTGGACTCGGGGGGGGGGGATGACCGTCCCAATGGCTTGTGTTAAGGTTTTGTACCCCAAGTGTTGTGTTCATTGAGCAGATGTGCTTTTGAGGATGGGTCTGGTCTGCATCCAGGGCTGGATGCCATTGGGGGGGTCTCCAAATAGCCACCAGTGTCACAAAGAAATGTAACTGTGTAAATTATAGCTGCGGTGCTGGAATGCCTTTTTTCTGCTCTGTAAGTTGGGTGATCTTTGCATCGTTCTGCCTCTCAGACCAAATTCCAGCAATGGATGAAAAGACGGCAGCATTCGGTGCCATTGTTTCTATGAGGCAACAGTGGGCAGTCCAGCCAATCAATCAGCCTGCTAGTTATTTCATTTACTGAATGGTTTCCTGAGTGTTTGAAGTTGGGTTGTCTCTCTTCTCTGTGTTTCTTTTTTTGGCGTCTTTCTTGTGCTGGCTCAGGACCCTGGAGCATCCAAGCAGCAGCAATGAGGGTGGCTTGTGTTGGGTCTCTGGGTCAGCAGCCCCAGCGGTAGGGCAAGAAATAGTCTTGGGGCTCAAGGGGGCCAATTTATTTCCTTGCCCGACATGCGCTTGGGAGCCAGAGCCACCAAGAAGGCCGTTTTCCCTAGAGTAATAAGATGATGGTGCCCACAGGAGAGGTTGGGATTTGGGCAGGACAGGCTGATACAAAAGGGCATTAAATATCAAGGGAAGCCATCCTGGGCCCTGGGCGTATCTGGTTGGGGAGCACCTGGCAGAGCAGAGGTCCCTAAACTTGGTCATCCTAATGTACACCCCTATCCTAAAAATACGAACATCAGAATGAGGACTAGTGAGCCATGGAAAGAATACAGTGAAACTCTGGGGAAGGAGGACTTATGGTAACAGAAAGGTTCTTCATCACAGCCCCCATAGGGACCCCAAGGGAGGAAGGTCTCAGTGCCCTGCCCTGCCCTGCTCTGCACGAGGGGTGAAATGGGGATTCGTGGGTTGGGAAAGGGCCCAGGGACGGGGCTTCTGAGCGAGTGACAAAAGCCATTGTCCCAGGGTCCTCTGGGACTGGCCTTAAACACAGGTATTGGGGTCACCAATAGAGTGCCAGGGAACCCCAAAGTCTACCTATTAATTGGGGCTGAGCTAAAGAGGACAAGTGAGGATACGTGCTGAATTACATGAAAATGTCAGCACAGTGCTAAATTCCATCCTGGGAATTTTTAGAAAGAGAACAAAAAAAATAAAAAATAAAGCCTCCCAACATCAAAGCATCCTGATATAAATCTGTCGCTTGAAATACTGTGTATCAGGTTTATACCTGATCATCGGAATCCGTGTTTAGGGTTGGAAAAGATGCAGAAAGGGAGCCACAACGACGGAGGAGGGTAGCAGCTCCCAATGCGGGGAAGGAATTGGCTTTCAGCTCAGAGAAAAAGCAGGTAAAGGAAAATGTCTAAGAGGGACACCTTCACCTGGTGTGGTACAAGAAGCCCTTTCCTCCCCCTTTTGGCATTAGTACCTTCTACTCAGGTGAATATGCAGGAGTCTTTACCCAAAGCAGAAATAATTAATTTTCTTCTTGCTTTAATGGAATTTCATTGTTTGTTTGCTACTATTTTGATAATTGCAAGATGTTGGTTATGTGGGATGATTTTAATTTTGGCTGCCATGTTTATTATTTTAATGTTTATTTATGATCTTAATATTTTAAGGTTTTAGCTTGCTTTTACAGTGTAAGCCACATAGGGTCACTTTTAGGCAGCTTTCAACATAAAAAGAAGGTAAAACATTAACATATGAAGTTCCTAAATATTAACAACATTGGCAAGGTAGAGAACAAAGCACAAATAGGTTGAAGGTAGAATCTTCTTCCCTTAAATTGATCAGTGAAGCAACTTCCCTGCAGGGATGGTGGATCCTCCAGCACCGCAGGCTTTGGAGAGGAGGTTGGACAGCCATTGCGTTGAACAGTATAGGGCCGTGATGATGAACCTTTTTGTTGTGGTGTGCCAAAAGCACACACACCCTGGCAGCCACAATGCAATGCGTGCCCCCCCGCATGCGCTTGCAACCCCCTCCCTTACCTGCGCTGAGCATGCGCACGCCTCCCAGCTAATTCTCTGCTGTTTGAAACAATTCTCGCCCTCCCAGAGGCTCGAGGGAAGTCTCTGCAGCCTTTGAAGGCCGAAAAACAGGCCTGTTTCATCACTTCCGGTATTTCCGGAAGGCCCATTTTTGAGGCTGCAGAGGCTTCCCTCGAGCCTCCGGGAGGGCGAAAATCAGCTGGGAGGCGTGTGCGTGCTCAGCGCAGGTAAGTTTGGCTTGGGCTCACGTGCTCAAAGAAACGTCTCTGTGTGCCATAGGTTCACCATCATGGGTATAAGGTATCCTGCTTGTGCAGGATGTTGGACTAGAAGACCTCCAAGGTCCCTGTTATTATTCTGTTCTATCAATGAATATGAATGGAGCGGCCTGCAATGGAATGGAAGGCCTTTCCTGCGCTTCTCCTCGGTCACTGACTCTCCAGGCCACCATCTTCCCTTACTGGATGGCTTGTAGACAACACCAACTCTTCCTCCAGGGTCGTGTTTCCAAGGGATGAATCCCCCACCTTGCAGGTGTGTCCCAGGTTTTTTCTTTCCAAATGGAACCCTTGGCCGGAAGGCCCCTTGTCTCTTTCCACCGCTCTTTTTCTAGCCAGTCTGGATGAGTCTGGATGCACTTTTGCTTCATGTTAACCTGGCCTTCCAATGTTGTGTCCTTGGATGCAAATGACCCAGAAATCTGACATCAGGAAAAAGGAGCCAGGTGAAAGAATTCTGGGAACGAGATAAACATGTTCCAGCCTCATGTCTTAGTTGGCAGACTTTCTAATGGAAGGATTGATGACTTGCTTAAAGCTAAGGCACCCTCTGTAAGACCTCTCCATTTGAGGGGCCCTTCGTCTTCGTCTTCTTCTGTTGGCCTCCTTTAAGGACCTTCTTGCTGGACTTTGGTCAGCCATAGCTCGCTTTCTCAGTGCTACGGCCATGTTACAATACTCTTGATGACCCTACTGATTAGGCACAGCAAGCTAGGCAGTCCAGTTGAGGGCTGCCTGTATGCAGACGGTCTTACGCAAGAACGAGAAGACATCAGGGTCTAAAAAGAGAAACACTGCAGGATGTCAGATGCAAAGCTTGTGGCATATTTAAGGGTCCAGCTGTATTTGCCCCAAGTGCCAGCTGGAAGAAAAACCAATCTTCTATTGAGACAAGACAGTGACACTTCTTCGTCACTTTCCCTCACAGTTTTGCAACTTATAAATAATTGCTTGTTTATTATTCTATTGAACTATGTTTTCCTTCTGTGAATTGTATTTATGTTAGTATGGATCAATATACATCATAATATACATCATCATCATAATAATGCAGATAGGAACATAGCATGCCGGTGGCTGTGTTTGGACAAGGTAGGGAGAATGGTCAGAAGCTGAGTTTCTGCGCCAAAGTACTAATCTCCAATTTTGAAATATTTTTGGCCTTCACGTCTGTTTTGGCTCTTGGTGCCTACCTGAAATGGAATGGCGGGATGACCCTGGGGAAGGAGGGGAGGAGGGGCTCTCGGAGGCATTCGGGTCAAGCTGAAGTATTCATTTGCAGGTACGACATTGCAGTGTATGATTTTACATACTATATTTAGATCGGACCGAAGGTGGAGTAGTTCTAGGTTTTTTAGGTCTAGAATTTCAAGTCTGGTGGCATAAGGTATTCCGTAATGAGTAGAGGAGTGGAGAACTCTTCTAGGGAAATATTTCTGGACTTTCTCAACTGTATTAATACCAGATACGTAATGCGGGTTCCAGACTGATGAGCTGTATTCGAGTATTGGTCTAGCAAATGTTTTGTATGGTCTAATTATTAGTGTGATATTACCAGAGAAAAAGCTACGTAGGATTAGATTAACAACTCTTTACACCTTTTTGGCTTTGTAGTTACAGTGGGCTCTAGCACTTAGATCATTAGAGATGAGCATTCCAAGGTCCTTGACAGAGTTTGGATCATCAACAAGGTCTTGACTTTTATTTATTTATTCTATTTGTATTTTCGTATTTCTTAACTGCCGGTCTCCCTCGGAGGTTGCCTGCTGCATTCAAGGTGGACTCTCCCTCCATCTCTGTGCCCGAGGGTGTCCCATCTGCTGCAGGTTGTCTACATTTCCTCTTTTCTTCCCCTTTCCTAGCGATAGATCTTTTTTCCAGGGGAGGGGGTGGGTATCTATGACAATTCGCTACAGTCAACTCTCCACAACCAACTTGCCACGGCCAACTCACTGCAGCACAAGAGTTACACTAAATATGGTGGAATAAAATCATGAAAGAAAGGATGCGAAAGGAAGGACAGAATGAAATGTGAATGGCAAAAATTGAAATATTTTTAAATTTATTTTAAATATTTAAATAGAATTGTTACATTGTCCCGCAGCAAATTGTCCTACTGTGAGTTGTTGGGATGAGTTAGCTGCAACAAGTTGGCCAGAGACATGTCTGAAGAAGGATCATCCTAGCCCGGCCATCTGTGCCTTAAGTGGGCTGATTTGTTCAATGATCCATTGCTTTGTTTTCTTGGCTCTCCACGATATTCTCAGCGGCCTTTTCCAAAGCCAGAGTTCAAAACATCAAAGTTCTGGTGTTCACGCTCTTCACAACCTGCTTCTTCAAGGTCCAGCTTTCATTGCCATACAGTGTCGTACGGAATCCTCCGGCTTGCCTGGTTCTGGTCTTTGTGGGTCTAGGCGTATCTCAAGGCCTCGGTGGCTGCTGTGCCCAGGGCCAATCTGCAGCCTGTGCTTTTCTTGTAGATGGCGGACCCCGAAAGGCAGAAGCTGTCTGCCCCTTGTATGCCTTCACTGTCAATTCTAAGGCTCCTTGTTCTACTTGTACAATACTTGTAGTTTTATCTTCTTTAAATTTAGCATAAAAATCACTCTGTTAAATGTTGGTACAATTATCTTAAATTGGCATTGTCCAGAAAAAGGGTATTGGCTTGAAGGTGGAGACGGGCAAGAGATTTGTAGAGCGTACATGCAGTTTGGCCATGTGTATTTCTGAGAATAGAACAATAGCCTGTGGGGTGATGTCCCCGGAAGCCCCAAGGAGAGCAGGGTGAGAGCAGAAGCTCACCTGAGCTTTGGGTTGACAGATCTTCATCCAACTAACAACTTTGCTCACAGCTGCATCCTTTCCATCGCCCCAGGCAGGACAGGCCGCTGCAGGGTTTAAAATTGAGTGGTTCCTAGATAGTTTGGGGCATTGCTTTATTGCAGCCTCGTCTGTTTTAAAACAATCGGCGAAGACCAGCATCTGATCCAAGTGACGGAGAAGTGACGGGAGAAGCTGTCAGGACTGGCAGCTCAGTGGAGCTTCCTTGTGCTTCCCTGGGGATTTCCACTGCTGGAAGCAAAGGGCTGCGGAGGGCAGCTGCTTTTCTGCTCTGCGTGTGGCTGACTGAGAAGGTGATCAGGCTCCCTATGAGCCTGCACTGTGCCCTTGGGTACCAGCTTCAGGTGGCTGCAGCTCCCTCCCTCCGTCCTGGAGACAAGGCAGGGCTCCATCTCTTTTGACCCCTCATGCCGGACCCTTGTCCCATTTGCACAACTTATTGCACAGAAACATAATTCACGGAAGAAAAGAAGTCTGCTCTAGCAACTGCTATGCGAGCAGCAGGGGTGGATGCTACCGGTTGGCACCTATTCGCTAGAACCAGTTGTTAACATTCTAAGCAGTTCGGAGAACCGGTTGTTAGAAGAAATTACAGGGCTAATCCTGTAAGGAAGGCAGGAAGGAAACATTCTGATGTTGCTTACAGAAACTGCCTCTCCGTTAGCCCTTATTACATTCGTGGCAGGATTAGACTTCCTGTCTCGGGAACCTCTCTGGAGACTTTTCCCCCCTCCTTTGCTGGTACTTTGCTTGTGTGGAGTGATCATTTCAGGTTACAATGGCACTGAAAAAAGTGACTTATGACCCTTTTTCACACTTACGACTGTTGCAGCATCCCCACAGTCATGAGAGGCCAGGCAAGGAGATGCATTCCTCGATGGGAGTGATGTTGAGTTGGCCACGCCCAGCCAGTCACATGACCACCAAGCCACCTGGTGCTGTTGAGAGATGCAGAAACAGAGCCCGAGGTCGTGCCTCTCCTCCGCCTCCCCTAAGCTGTTCTCGCTTCCCTTTCAGACCAACATCCCTTTCCTGCAGAACGTGCTGGGTAATGATCAGTTTCTCCATGGCACTGTGGACACCCAGTTCATTGATGAAAACCCAGACCTCTTCCACCTGCGGGCTGGCCAGAACCGAGCTCAGAAGCTGCTCCACTACCTGGGTAGGTTTAGAATCCGGCCTTTGAAACGAGTCCCCCTCCCCACCCCCAGCTAGGCTCAAGGGAGGAACCCAAATCCTTCGGGACCAATGGCCGCTGCTCTTTTGGTCTGGACACAGCAGAAGGGGACCCGCCATCGCGGCTGTTATGACAAAGAATCTCTCCCTGCCCCTCCATGTAACCTGCTTTCCTGTCCCTTCAAGCCTTGTTCCACCCCTTCCCCCTGGAGTGGCAGAGACCCCCCAGATTGACTTGCTTCTGCGTTGCCTCCCTTTGGGTCCTCGGTGGGTTCACACATCGGGTCTTGACTGGGCAGGAAGGGAGAAAGGAAGCCAAGTGAATTGGAATCACCTTGGGGTTATTTCTTAGAAACGGAAGTGCAGGACCAGGTCAGGGGACTTGGGCCTTTCTCTCGTGCTGCCAGCGGCCAGGAGACCCTGCAGGCAGTGAACCCCCATTGACTTCTCCTCCTCTTCCTTTCCAGGTCATGTCATGGTAAATGGCCCCACCACGCCCATCCCGGTGAAAGCCCGGCCTTCGCCCATTGACCCGGTAGTCCCGGCGGTGCCCTTAGGTGAGTTGTTTCCAGAAGCTGCCTTGATTTCCAGAAGAACCAGCCTCTCCCAAGCCATCCGGCTGCCCCAAAGGGAAACGCTGGGCTGGGTGTTCCTGACAGACTAACGCTGGCCTCCAGAAAGCCCTGATGCTGATGCTGCAGCTCTGGGTCACAGGGGACCATTTACAGCCAAGGATGGCCAATGGCTTGCTGACTTGGTGGCACTCATAAACTACCCAAGTCTCGGGCAACTCTCTGAGCCTCCATTCCAATGTACAGGAATAGGAATGGAACACAGCAGCACACAATCCCAGCCGCACACAATAATCTTTGGATTGATTTGATTTGATTGGTAGACTCACCCAACTTCCCTGAGTGGCTCTGGGAAGCTCCCAGCATTGAGAAAACATCAACCAAACGGAAGCAGGTTAAAACAGAGATACAAGCATATAAACCCATCAATAAAGCCTCATTAAAATGATGTAATGTCTGCCTTTGGGGTCTCTCTCACCTGCGGCTGCCTGTTGCCACCCCCTCGTCTTCCTCCCGGCCTGGTGAGGCAGGTGGTGGGGAGGTGGAACTGCCTCCCTCTCCCCTCCAGGGGGGAGATGCACTGCCTGGCCTGTGGGATGCATGGGGCAACCCCACATCCCCCACACACAGGCAGTAGGAGAGCTATTGTGCCCACCAGGGCCAGGCTTAGCCCCTAGCCAGCACTCAGCAGCCCGAAGGCGATGGTGGGCGAGGTGGTGCAGGTGGTGTGGCTCCACCAGGGACCCCTGGCAAAAGGGGCCCTGGCAAGGCAGGGGCCGGCACTCCAGAGGTGGCAGATCTGGGCAGGAGCAGCTCAGCAGGGTGGCTGGAGTAGCATGGTCAGGAGGATGAAGAGCAGGAGCAGCAGCAGGCCCAGCAACTGAGCAGAGGTTGAGGGGGATTCTGACATCCCTGTGACCTTCTACCCCATGGTGGCTGTGGGCCATGAGACGTTGGGTCGGATTGACGCCAATTTAATAGGGGCAGGCAATTCCGATGCACGGCAGCACCAGTAGCAGGCAGCGGATCCTGACCCACCATCCGCCCTCATCGTAGCAGCAGCTTGAGCAAGACCCGAGCTCAGAGCCTGGCAGGGTGCAAACTGCGTGTTCCCGTGCCCTTTTAGGCTGATGACAATCTTCACTGGGGCTTATTTTGGGGGTAGGGCTTATAGGCACACGGGGGGAAAAATCAGTGCAGGGCTCATTTTCGGGGAAATATGATAGTTTGTCACTTTGCACTGACCCACAATTATTCTTGCTCTTGGGGAGCCTAGAGGCTAATGATGTGGAGCATGAGAAGAGGAGGGGGGGAGGTGTTTGTTTGCCAGCTTTAAAATTCTTAGATCAGAGTCCACTGGGTCTCCCTGTTCTTGGGAAAGCAGTGAGGTTCTTATTGCCGCTTCCTTTTTTGCCTGCAACAGGTCAGCTCCCCACCGGCTTCCGGGACGTCCTTCTCAGCGAGGGCCCTGAAGGCTTTGCCAAGGCCATTCGCCGGCATCCAGGCCTGCTTTTAATGGACACCACCTTCCGAGATGCTCACCAGTCACTGCTGGCTACTCGTGTTCGCACCCACGACCTGAAGAAGATCGCCCCCTTCGTAGCCCAGAACTTCAGCCGGCTCTTCAGCATCGAGAACTGGGGAGGTGAGAGAGCAGCCGGGGTCCTCGGGGCCCCCCAGGAAGCCTGAGAGCTCCTGTGAGGAGGTTTCTGGCGGGCAGGTTGATGGCCGGCCCAGGTGGAGGTGCCCACGTGAGTTCTGAGTTGGGTTCTTGCAACCAACGGCTCACCCTGGAGCCAGCAACTCAGCTCTGAAATAAATGGACAGGCTTATCCTGCCTGCAAATAATCCTGAGCTTGAAGGAAGACACAGCGAGCTTAGTGTTATAAATGGTCAAAAACAGCAAATGAGAAGAGTAAATAAAACAACAAAATTACCCAAAGAACTTCAGAATGGCATAAAATTGAGATTTTAATGTTTAGCAAGGATTTGGCTTTTTGTTACCTTGTCACAGCCTTCTGACAGGATTATACAGACGCTAAAACTCCCGAGCCAAGTCAGCAGAATAAAGGGCCCCATTTCTCTCATCAGAGCCTGGGAGGGCAGAGAATTGCAACAGCAGCAGAAAAAGTAGGTGGCAAAAGCAGTAATAAGGCCTCCGTGATGGATCAGTCAGTCAACAGCAGGCCTGGGTTCAACACGGCAGCCAATCCTTGTGGGCCTTCCACTGTGGTGCCAGACATACCTGGGAGTAATCTAATGGAGAGGCATTCAGCCAGTCCCTGATCCTGAGCTACCTGCTTTCTCCACTATTAGAAGGTATAGCTGTGTATGTCCATCCTTCTGGTGGTCCTTTATCCCTCAGCCATCAACGCCAGGTGGAACTTAACAGGGAGGGTAAATGTAGGGTAAAAGCCGGACCTTTTGTTGCCTGGAGCCGGTTTTGGAAAAAGGAGAATCACCACAACTTAATGCCCTCACTCCTAACCCCAGAGGGCTAACAACCACCTTCTCAACAACCTTCCCTAAAATGGGTGGCTGGGAGACCAAATAAAAATAGTTCCTTGAGGAGTCGCCCCTCAAGAATGCATCACTACCAGGTGGATCCTACCACACGCCATCTTGGGATAGTTCTTGTACGATCGTAAGCAACACAAATCTTTTAACTTACAACTCTGAGGATCCTCTCTGGCTCCTCAGGAGCAGCAGGTTCAACTCTTCTTCATCAACTCCAGGGGACGTTTACAGTCCAGCCCAATTTGGAACAGATCTCTTCCGAGCGACGTCTTCGTCCAGTTGATGGCTCCTTTATCCAGGAGAGGCTGGGTCACCTTGAACAAACTGCCAGCCCAGCTATTTGCTGATGGAAATGTTGCCCTTATTGCAGTAAAATTCCTACTGATAAGATGACCCACGTGTGGTCCCTTCATCCTTATTAAATCTGCATCTTCCCTTCCTTGCAAGTTCACCAACGCTGCACCTCGAGCTCCGATGGTCTTTGTCCAGATCCTTCCCAGATGGATCTGGTTCTTTTCTTAGGTCTGATCCATCTGAAAGACTTGAGGAGAGGCAGTTTTGAAATGAGTGGGCTGCGTCTCTGCCTACTGTGTGGATCCTTGAATTTGACAGGCATGAGGCTCTGTGGCATGTAGAACTTGTGGAATTAAGGGCCTTAAGCAGGAATGTTGCTGTGAAGATGGCAATGCTGTGGGACAAGAGAGTTGAACTTGGCTTCATGGCTGCAACTGAGGCCAGAGCCAGACCCCTTGACCCAGGAGCGGCCATCAGACCAATGGGGAACCCTTTGGGTTTTGGAGTTGCTATCAAAGAGGACACACGCTCAGCCTTCCCTGATGTATTTTTCTTTCTGACAATCAAGGGAGCTGGGACTTATAAAGAAAGCCAACATAAAATGTTTTATCGCTAGCATTTGGCACCCACAAGATTGGCCAAGATTTATCCAAACGCAAACCCCAAACGGCTGGAAGTGCAGACAAAATAACGGCACCTTCTATCATGCATGGTGGCTATGCCCTGAAGCGAAAAAATATTGGAAGAAAATACAAACGTGGTTACAGGAACTAATTGGAAGCCAAATAGGAACTCTTTCTTTTAGGGATAATGAAAAGGAATTACAGCAGAAAGATAAAATATTTGGTGTTCCATGTATTAACAGCAGCAAGGCTAGCCTATGCTGAGTGTTGGAAGAAAGATTGCATGCCATCCAAAGGCTTAGTAATCAAAAAAGAAATTATGGGTGTGCAGAAATGGATAAATTGACCATTGAACTAAAAGGAAAAGTAGACTCTGAATACTACACAATATGGGAAAAATTGTACAATTGGATAGGCAATAGAAGTAAGAAAAAGTGTATGCAATAAATGGAGAAAGTATAGAAATAGTATATATAGATTGTATTGGATATGATACGTAAATGTATATAAAAAAAGTCACAGTTCTGTTCATTAAGGGATGAGTACAATGGAAAAATCCAACAAAGTATTTCTAAAAAAAGGTGGGGGGGAGCTGGGGGGGAGGTCCCAAGAGGCCCAGCTTGCTGATCCTCCTGTCCCCCCCTCCCAGGCGCCACCTTTGATGTGGCCATGCGCTTCCTGTACGAGTGCCCCTGGCGCCGGCTTCAGGAACTGCGCGAGCTCATCCCCAACATCCCATTCCAGATGCTGCTGAGGGGGGCGAATGCGGTGGGCTACACCAACTACCCCGATAACGCCGTCTTCAAGTAAGTGGCGGACTGTTTCCAGGTGCTCGAGCAAGGGAACGCCCCGTTGGCCTTCCGCTCTCCTCCTCTTTCTCAGAACCGGACTTGCCTTTCTGGGGTTTTTCTTGGCAGCCGTACCCATTGTGCTCAACAGGCTAAGATGTTGTTTTTGCTTCTTTAAATCCTTTATGTTCCTTCGGTCCCTCCTGGAAGTCCAGTCGCCCTGGAGGAAAAGCTCCAGCCATTGTGGCTTCCCACATTAACCCGACATCCTTGCTAGCCTGGATCTGCCTTCGGGTAGCCTGCTCCCTCCCTTCAGAGCAGGCCCTGAAGCAGAGCCCAGGGGGGGTGCAGGGCCGGCCTTGGCTCAGGGCTCCTCTCCGTCCCCATTGCAGGTTTTGCCAGATGGCCAAAGAGAACGGGATGGATATCTTCCGCGTCTTCGACTCCCTCAACTACCTCCCTAACATGCTACTGGGGATGGAGGCCGCTGGGCAGGCCGGGGGGGTGGTGGAGGCCGCCATCTCCTACACAGGCGACGTGGCTGACCCCAGCCGGACCAAGTACACCTTGGATTACTACGTGAGCCTGGCGGAGGAGCTGGTCAAGGCTGGGACTCACATCTTGGCCATCAAGGTAGGCAGGACAGGGAAGGCTTGGCCTGCGTGCTTCCGCTCTGCCCTGTCCGGGGTGGGGACCCCTTTCTGTCAGGGAGGTTTCCTGGGACTTGGAGCTGGAAGGAGCGAGTGCGAGGGAGCCGGTTATCCTCCTCCTCCTGGCCTGGCTCCAGAAGGGAAGTCGATGCCCTCTCCTTGACTTCAGGGGGTCCGTCTCCTCTGCAGCTGCACCCCTTCCCTCCCTCCCTCCCTCCCTCCCCCTCCTCTTCACCTGCAGCCTTCGCCCCCTTCCCTTGCAGGACATGGCTGGGGTCTTGAAGCCGCAGGCCTCCTCCATGCTCGTGGGGGCACTGCGCAAGCACTTCCCTGATGTCCCACTTCACATCCACACCCACGACACTTCGGGTGCCGGCGTGGCTTCCATGTTGGCTTGTGCTGCTGCCGGGGCTGACATCGTGGACGTGGCAGTGGACGCCATGTCGGGCATGACTTCCCAACCAAGCATGGGCGCCATGGTGGCTTGTACCCGCGGCACAGAGCACGACACAGGTCTGAAGCGGGAGCGAAAGGGGCCCTCCCCTGTCCCACCCAGGGCAGCCAGGATTTGGCCCCCTCCCACCTGGCCTGGGGGTTGCAGCAGGAGAAGAATGCCCCTGAGCCACTTTAAGCAGTTAGAAAATCGTAATTCCAGAAGAAATAAAATTATATATTTCAGGAATTGGGGCCAGTCAGTCCAAGGGAACCCACAACAGCTTACAACAACCTTTAAAATCAGAATTATAGAAGAGCTGACAAAAACAGAAGCAGGAAGAGATATGTGTGTGTGTGTGTGTGTGTGTATGTTTGTGCCAGGGAAGTCCAGCCAGGGCTATCCCTGCCCTTGGAAGGCTCCGGAGCCAGCCAGACATCACTTCCAGCCTGTCAGCCCTTGAGGTCTGGGGCAGGAGTGGGAAAGAAGCCACATCTGGCTTCCTATTAAGGCTATACTGAATAAAAGGGGGGGGGGGATGGACTCCATGGCCTCAAGGGCCCCTCCTGCCTCTCGGATTCTCTTGTGGAGCCATTCTTCTCCCTGCCTGCCTGGCACAAGGAGCTCCTCTGCCTTCTGGTCCACCTGAACTCCCCAGAGTCTCGGTAACTTTATTCCTCGTACTGGTTCACTTCCGGAGGGAAGTTATGTCTTCCTGGAGGAGTGTTGTGGCCGATGGTTGGGCTGCCTGGACGTCTTTGGACCTTGGGCGAGCGGAGGGCTTCCTTGGATTCCCCAAAGGGAGAGGGGAGCTGCCCAGGTGTCCAATCCGAGGCCCTCCCCTCTTTTATCCCCACGAGCCCCATGTGAGGTGGGCTGAGCAGAGAGAGCGAGGGAGGAGCCCCGAGCCCATTCAGGAGCTGGGTCAATCCGGCACTTGTCCCATAGCAACGCCCCAGCCAGGCTGAGACCATATGGGCCCCGTTGCCCTCTGTCCCCAGGGAAGATGGGAAGGGAGCAGGTAAGTCACCAGGATCAAGTCACCTGCAGCTCCTTAGAGAAAGGGGAGATCTGCGTCCCTGCAGACGCACGCTGACTCCGCTCTGGCCATCTTCAACCTTGAAAGGAGGTTTGTTGATTTGGTTAGCTGGTTGGAGGTGTCCGTGAATGGGACTCAGGTGTGTGTCTTCCAACAGCAGTTGGAGCAGAGGGTGGTGGGCAGGGCTGAAGGACTCCCCCTCCCTCCCTCCCTCCCTCTCCCCCTCCTTGCAGGCATCCAGATGGAGAAAGTCTTTGACTACAGCGAATACTGGGAGGTGGCCCGGGGCCTCTATGCGGCCTTCGACTGCACGGCCACCATGAAGTCTGGCAACGCGGATGTCTACGAGAACGAGATCCCCGGCGGCCAGTACACCAACCTGCACTTCCAGGCCCACAGCATGGGGCTGGGCCACAAGTTCAAGGAGGTGAAGAAGGCCTACGTGGAGGCCAACAAACTGCTGGGCGACCTCATCAAGGTCAGTCTTCCCCTTCCCCTCCCCTCCCCAGAGGCAGGGTGAACCTCACCGACTTGGGTAGGCAAAGCAGCCCTCCACCTGCTTCCAAGTTCCTTGGCCTAATTCCTTGTTTAGCCAGCGGCTGAGACTTGTTCCCGGCCTCCTCAAAGATTGCTGGTCTCTAGTTCAAAGGGGCCTAAAGGCCACAGGCGGCTCAGACAAGCATTCTGCACCTGAAGAAAGGGGCTTTTGTGGCCAAAGCAGCACACTCTTCCTTGTGGCCAGAGCCTGGCCTGGTTTTCCTGAACACACCGCTGGCTCTAAGAAAACGCCACAGCCGCAGCAGCTGTGACCATTGGACTCTCTACCTGCCTGCCGAAGGGTCCCTCCCCCTGGTCTGCCTGGAGGGCTGCTGGCTGCTCCCGGGGAAAGGCAGACGGTGACCTCCTCCTTGCCGCCCGGTGCAGGTGACGCCCTCCTCGAAGATCGTGGGGGACCTGGCTCAGTTCATGGTCCAGAACAACCTGACGCGGGGAGAGGTGGATGCTCAGGCAGACGAGCTCTCCTTCCCCCAGTCCGTGGTGGAGTTCCTGCAAGGCTACATCGGCATCCCCTATGGGGGCTTCCCGGAGCCCTTCCGCTCCAAGGTAGGAAGGAGGGGGGCCTGCCTTGTCCCCCAGGAGCCCAGAGAAAGTGGGGGGGGTCTGTTTGTTGCATTTTGGGGTGCCTGCCCATCAGAGACACGGAGCAGCAGAGGGGGATCCAGTTCTTGGCGGAATTATTCTTGGAGAGAAAAAAGAAGGAAAGGGAGGTTTTCAGACCCCCTCTGTTCCCCCCGCCCCCCCCCCGATGCCTGCTTTGGGGCAGTTGAGTGGGAGGCCGGGCGAGCCAGAAGGGGGAGGAGGAGGAAGAGGTCATGGCAGCTTTGCCCTTCCACCCCAAAGCCCAGCTCTCCTTTCCTAGGTGCTGAAAGACCTGCCCCGCATGGAGGGCCGCCCCGGGGCCTCCCTGCCCCCTCTGGACTTTACCCAGTTGGAGCAGGAGTTGTGTGAGAAGCATGAGGAGATCACCCCGGAAGATGTGCTGTCTGCCGCCATGTACCCCTCAGTCTTCAGTGATTTCAAGGACTTCACAGCCACCTTTGGGCCCGTCGAATGTCTCAATACGCGGCTCTTCCTGGAGGGCCCCAAGATAGCGGAGGAGTTTGAGGTGAGACCCAGAGCCAGGAAGCGTCAAGCGTTTGGTCAAGATACCAGGAGTTGGATACACCCACCCACACACCCACACCCACACACCCAGGAATGAGCCAAGGAACTGGTGGTGAAGAGGGGAGGCTGGTCAGCGCAAGTTTAGTCTGCCCTAGAAGGAACACAAAGATGGCATTTCATTCACCACTCATTCACTCACTCATTCACTCACTCACTCATTTATTCATTCACTCACTCATTCACTCACACTCATGCATTCACTCACTCATTCACTCATTCATTCACTCATTCGTTCACTCATTCATTCACTCACATTCATTCACTCATTCATTCACTCATTCATTCACTCACTCACTCATTCACTCACATTCACTCATTCATTCATTCGTTCACTTGTTCACTCGTTCACTCATTCACTCACTCATTCATTCACTCCATTCATTCATTCACTTGTTCACTTGTTCACTCGTTCACTCATTCATTCACTCATTCATTCATCCATTCATTCACTCATTCACTCTCATTCACTCATTCATTCACTCATTCACTCACTCATTCATTCTCTCATTCACTCATTCATTCATTCGTTCACTCATTCATTCACTCATTCACTTGTTCACTCATTCACTCACTCACTCACTCACTCATTTATTCATTCATTCATTCACTCATTCATTCACTCACATTCATTCATTCACTCACTCATTCACTCACTCATTCACTCACTCATTCACTCATTCGTTCACTCACATTCATTCATTCACTCATTCACTCACTCATTCACTTACTCATTCACTTACTCATTCACTCACTCATTCATTTACTCATTCACTCACTCACTCATTCACTCACTTATTCATTTACTCATTCATTTACTCATTCACTCATTCACTCACTCATTCATTCATTCATTCATTTGTTCACTCGTTCACTCACTCACTCATTCACTCATTCATTCACTCACATTCATTCACTCACTCACTCACTCGTTCACTCACTCACTCATTCATTCACTCATTCATTCACTCACATTCATTCACTCACTCACTCACTCGTTCACTCACTCACTCATTCATTCACTCATTCACTCACTCATTCATTCACTCATTCATTCATTCACTCGTTCACTCACTCACTCATTCACTCACTCATTCATTCACTCACTCATTCACTCATTCATTTACTTGTTCATTCATTCACTCGTTCACTCACTCACTCATTCATTCACTCACTCATTCATTCACTCATTCACTCACTCATTCACTCACTCATTCATTTACTCATTCACTCATTCATTCATTCACTTGTTCACTCGTTCACTCACTCATTCACTCATTCATTTACTCATTCACTCATTCATTCACTCACTGATTCATTCACTCACTCACTCACTCACTCACTCATTTATTCATTCACTCATTCATTCACCCGTTCACTCACTCACTCATTCACTCACTCACTCATTCACTCACTCATTCATTCATTCACTCTCACTCATTCACTCACTCATTCATTTACTCATTCACTCATTCATTCACTTGTTCACTCGTTCACTCACTCACTCATTCACTGATTCATTCACTCACTCATTCACTCATTCATTTACTCATTCACTCACTCATTCATTCACTCACTTTCATTCACTCACTCATTCACTCACTCACTCACTCATTCACTCATTCATTTACTCATTCACTCATTCATTCATTCACTCGTTCATTCATTCATTCACTCACTCACTCATTCACTCACTCATTCATTTACACATTCACTCATTCATTCATTCATTCACTTGTTCACTCGTTCACTCACTCATTCATTCACTCACTCATTCATTCATTCACTCACTCATTCATTTACTCATTCACTCATTCATTCACTTACTGATTCATTCACTCGTTCACTCACTCACTCACTCATTCACTCACTCACTGATTCATTCACTCACTCACTCACTCATTCACTCACTCGTTCACTCACTTATTCATTCATTCACTGCATACAACCTTCCCTCCCCCGTCCCATTTCCCCCATGCAACCCACGATGCTTTGCCTGCATGCCCCACGGATCCAGGTGGTGGAGCCCAAACCCTCCCCTGGCTGTGTGCTGTTGAGCGTCCTGCAGTGCCTCCACCCTGACCTTTTTCTCCTGGAGTTGCCCTTGGAGGCTCCTGTTTCCTTCCTGCACACACTTTAAGAGAAGGAAAGGGATGGGACTGTAGGTAAGAAGGGACAGCAGGGGAAACAGCGGGAGGGGGGGTCTAGGAGGAAAGCCCCTCCCTCGGATAACACAGGAGCAAGGGGTGACCCACTTCCCAGACTCCAAGGGCCGGAGGGTGGGGAAGCAGCAGAGCCTTTGCAGAGCCCCCGACAGGCATGGTAGGCGGCACTGAGTCACCCGGCAGCCCCAGACCGCCATGGCGTCTTCCCTTTGGTTAAGGGCTCTGGGGGGGGGTCCTGGGGCCTCTCTGAGGCGGCAGCAGCCCCTCGCACAAGACCCCATCCCCCAGAGCCTGAGTGGGGCTGAGGGAGGGGCTGCAAAGGACCCTCCATCGCACTCTTTCCCCTCACAGGTGGAGCTGGAACGGGGGAAGACGCTGCACATCAAGGCCCTGGCCCTGGGGGACCTCAACCGGGCCGGCCAGAGGGAAGTCTTCTTCGAACTGAATGGGCAGCTGCGCTCCATCCTGGTCAAGGACGCCAAGGCCATGAAGGTAGTGGACAAGGCAGGCTGCGGGGCGGGGGGCTGGGGGGGGGCGGTCTTAGTGCCTGTAGTCCCTGCAGGCTGGATTTTGCTTTGCAGAGCCTCCGGCCAGCGGCTCTTATTCCTCAGTGGCATTTAGGTCCATTGCTCTAAGGCCACTGACCACCCCCCGTTCTGCAATTGTCAGCCTCGATCTTGCCTTGCCAGGAGATGCACTTCCACCCCAAAGCCCTGAAGGACGTCAAAGGCCAAGTGGGGGCTCCCATGCCGGGGAAGGTCATCGACATCAAAGTGAAGGAAGGCGGGCAGGTGGAGAAGGGACAGCCGCTCTGCGTCTTGAGCGCCATGAAGATGGAGACCGTGGTCAACTCGCCCGTGACAGGCCTGGTCAAGAGAATTTACGTCAAGCCTGAGATGAGCTTGGAAGGGGATGACCTGATCCTGGAGATTGAGTAGCTGCCTCGTCCCAGGGACCCCCACCGCCCTGGCTGCCTCTTTTGGGCAGCCCCTGGGGCCGCCGAGAGGCCCTCAAAGCCTTTGTCACTTTTTTCCCTTCCCCTCCCCTCCCCTCCTCTAGGGGAGGAGCAGGGCTGGGGCTTCAGGAGGGTGGGGGGCCATTGCTGCCCCTCCTTCCTCCTGGTAGAGGGAAGAGGAGCTGAGGAGGCTGTGGCCCTGTGCGCATGAGCCCCCTTTTCCTGGAGGCCGTGAGCCACCTTGGTAGAAGACGGGAGCCCTCCTGTCCCCCCCAGCTGCAGCTTCTGCCTCCCTCCTTTCTCCTTCATTTGTGGAGGGGGTTTTTGCCCCACTACCGGCCTTTTTTTCCAGAAGGGGAAAGGGCCCCCCTCCTCCCCCGCTCCCTCCTGTCCTCCCCCCGCTTCGTCCCCCCTCCTGTTTCCATGCCCAAGTTCACACCCTGGGCTTTGTGACGCAAAAGGCCAGCTAAGCCGAGACTCTGGGCTGCTGTGGAGGGTGTGGAGGGGCTGCCCCCCCTCCTTCCCCCACCGGAGGAGGCAGCGCAATCATGCTTTTCCTATAGCCAACTACCGGACCCATCAACCCTCTGGGCTGGGCCAGAGAATCGTGGATGGACACTTGGGCAGACCAAGGGACGGGAAAAACGTTCAGTGGAAGCCCTTGCACGAAATGAAAGGCCACGCAATGGCTCTGCCGCCTCTGGCTCTGTGTCTCTCTCTGTACGGTGCGTGGCGTGCGCGGCTCCCTCGGCCTCGGTTTCCCTTCAGGAGAACAGACCTTAGGACCATTAGGACGAGGGGCCCGGGCTTCACCTGCGTCTCTTCAGCCACTGGTCACAATCGCAGTGGCACTGAACGGGGGGCCCCATCCCAACTGGCAGGCCATGGGTCGCTTTGGACCTCGGGGGGGGTCCACGGGGGGGAGGGAGGAGGCTGTGGGGCCTTAGAGACCGAGGCCTGTAAAGTGGGGAGGGGGGATCGTAAAAAGTCGTGGGTTTATAATTCATTTCCAAAGCTTGAGCTCTGCCGGAAGAATATCTGCTCGCTTCCTGCTTTCTCCTGGCTGCCTTTTTTTCTCTCCCCTCCTTCCCCAAACAGGGTCTCTGAGACCCCAGCAGCATTTTGTTCCATGGCCAAAATCACAGGTGCCCCCCCCCCGTTTTTTATGCCTTCCTGTTCTATCGACAGGCAGGGCTGGGCCTTCCTTCCTGGGGTCTGCTGTCCATTTCGGGCCCCTGCTTGGGCCCGCCCAGATCTTTCCGATCCTTCTCTTTATCGTCCAGACCAGGGATCTCCAACCGTGGCAACTTTAAGACTGGTGGACTTCAACTTGTGGAATTCCTGAGCCATCATGGCTGAGGGCCTCCAGGAGTTGAGGTCCACAAGCCTCAAAGTTGCCACGGTTGGAGACCCCTAGCTGTCTCTTCCAGCTGTGTGTCTTCTGCAGACTGGATAAATGTTTCGTGCAAGTCATTGGTCAAGGGTAGAAGACCCCAGCCCAGGACAGGGTCCTCTGTGGGCCCCGGAGGGCTCCCATCTACTCTGCCTTTTGCCATTTTAGGAAAGGGACGAAGCAGGAGAGCTTAGCTGAGGGTGAAGATCCTGATCCACCACCAGCCTTGTGACCAGAGTTCCTCCTGTCGGAAGACTGTCCCACATGGCTGGGGCATTTTGTACAGGAGGGGGGTCTGCCCTTCTGTTTATTGGAGATCAACTCTTCCAGGACGTCTCCAAGATAAGGTGCCATGGTCCCCCGTGCTGGTTCCCACCTGAACCTGGAGACCTGGGTGTGTTTCAATCAGCTCTCTTACCCCCACCTCCACCTGAGTGGCTGCCCCCTCTTTCCCCAGGGGCAGAGGGGGGCCTCCTGACCCAACGGTGTAAAATAGGAGCTCTGCATTCTTGCCATTTTCTCCTTGCAAATTTCTCTTTGCCCCTCTTCCCCCCCTTCTAATGAGCCGCCAAACATTTTGTTGTTGTTGTTTCTGATGTTATTGCAAATCTTAGCTGCATTTCAGCTGTAGCCTCCCTTCCTGAGGTGGGTCCTGCAGCTCCTGGAGATGACCTTGCAATCTTGGTTTCTGCCGAACCTCCCCACGCCCTGTATTGCCATTTCCCAAGGGAAGGGAAGGCAGATTCTTGCAATGTAGGTGATCGGCAGTAAATATCTACTTCAGCCTATTCACGTGTGGTTCAGGGAGGATTTGGAAACCAGTTTTGTCTACCAGTGAGGAACCCTGAATTTTTTTAAAAAACCACCTTTTTTAAAACTCAGGGTTCCTCACTTTTTCTGGGGAGGTTTTGTGCAACCTTGGAACTGGATGTTTAGAATAGATAATAAGCAAAGCATGAATAAGAGCCAAGAAGAGCGTTTTGGATCATTCCATTGTTGAACATTCAGAGTTACAGAATTTTCATGGCATGGACACCCATGTGGAGGGATCTACCGCATGGCCCTCTACCGAACGGAGAAGGCTCTCTTCATATGTACTGAGTGCCTTCTTCTTTTTCGGGTCCTGTTTCAAGGGTGATGACGGGAGGAGGACTCAGCTTGTACTCCTCACAACTTTTGACTTTTACTTTATGGATGTTGAATGCTGGGAAGGTTTCCAACTCCAAGAAGCACAAATATTTCTACAGACAAAAGAAAGAAGAGAGACGAGACTTTGCAGAGCTCTTGCATGGAGGTTGTTGGTCTTTAAGTTTTCCAAAATCTCGACCTCCTTCCCTGCCTTTCCATTACATCCGAAGGAAGCTGCTCTGTCTTTTGTGGGCAGTTGGCTGTGCAAAGAGCACCCCGAGAGGCTCCCGGTTTCTCCTCCTGGTGCCAGTGAAGGGGCCTCAGCAGCTCAAGGGGGCTGGGCCAGGGGGAGGCAGCCCCTCCTCCCCAGAGCGGGGGGGGGGCAGATGGGTGGAGGGCAGAAGGGACTTGCATGGGGAGCCCCCTCCTTCCTTCTCCTACTCTGGGGTTCTAAGGCAACGTGGCTCTTCAAAGAGGAACTTGTCGTCCTTGGACCAAAGGGGGAAAACAGCCCAGTGGCTTTGTCCCCCCTGTCCAGCTGCAAACTTCCAGGGCAGAGGGGAGCTCAGTGGGGGATGGGGGTTGAAACCCTGGGGGCAGGAGCCCCGTGACCCTCTCTGCTTGGGGCGCCTGCATGGACAATGACCCCGGTGGGGTTGCATTGGAGGCCCAAATCCCATGGCATCTTTCTTCCTCCTCCCCCACCCCACTGGGCTACCTCCAGCCCACCTAGATTCCAGCTGTGCTAACAGCTAGGAATGACTCCATAAACCCCATCCTTAAAAAGAAGGCATAAAACCCCTTTCCTCACCGGTGATCCAGGAACAATCGGACAGTTCTCGTGATTTGGTCTTTTCTCCCCCGGAGGGCACGTGACCTTCACCAGGATGGTTCTGAAGTTGTAAATTTTCCCATGCATGCTCTGAAAGATAGCCAGGAAAATTCTCCGGTGATCTCCCACTTCCCCCCCCCTCCCACCACATGTTCCTGATTTCCCTTTAGAGGGTTGGCAGCAGGTCCTGACCAGCTGGAGGGTCGTGCATGGTTGGGTAGACCTGATGCAGTCCGGGAAAAAAGGCCGGCGAGTCTTTTTAATGTTACAGAATTTGTACCAATTTCTGCTTTTCAAAATGACAGTCATAGATCAGTGTTTGCCTTTTAAAGATTCAGTTAGATAAAGAACAGCCTCTTGGAATGAAGAAGCAGGTAACAGAGTACTTTAAAAAAAAACCTGTTTCTTTATGACAATAGCCGGTCTAAGGAGGGAAAAAGGGCATTGAGCAAAAAAGGTTCTGCTGACCAGGGAGAGCCACTTCCATCACATGGCCAGTGAGTGAAGGACATCACTCCCGCTCTTTCCCAGCCACTGAAGAGTGGCAGCAGGACTCCTCACTTTGAAACACAGGAATTCTTTAAAATGATAAAAAGTATTTCAAAGACCAAATCTACTTAAAAGATGAAAGTTCTGCTGCTGAATTCAAGAAGAGGGAAACGGAAGAGTACGATATGTGTGAGCAATAAACACCATGAGCAGAATCAGAAAGTTCTCCCTTGTAGTTTTATAATCGGACACGAATAGAATGAGAAAAAAACCCTGAAACTTCCTCCCACCCTTCTCCCCTTACCATCAGTTGGACGTGGACCTTTTCTTCGGGGGCCGAGAGGTAGGTGCAGTTGTGCTCCTTGTTCAACTGCTCCATGGCCTGGTGGTACATGACGGTAGCTTGGTGAATGATTGCGTTGTCCTTCATCTTCTTCCAGAAGCCGAAAAAGTCACTGGGGTCTGAGAAAGGCCATGACTGCTGATGTCCAAGGCTCGGCTGTCCCAGGAGAAGGGCCACAAGGCAACATACCCCAGAGAAAGACAACAACAACGCCTTGGCCATTGTGGTAGTCAGGGTTTGGAGTGAAACTGTTCCAAATAGGAGGGTGACACTGCTCTAAATAGGAGAGCCACTGCAAGAGGGCCTTCCCCCTTGGCTGGGCGACCAATGCTCAGTCGAGGGATTATCTCCCCGGGAGAGAGAGATGTGGCTGCCTCAAGGGCTTGGCCAAAAGCACTGGTAGGAATCCTTTTCCTGCACAGGAGACAGAGACCTTGGGCACAATCCTCAATCTTGCCTGAAATTTCTTGGGAATTTCTAGGAATTCTGCTTGTGCCTACTAGAACTTGTAATTGGATGGAGCCCAGTGAGATGGATGAGGAGGACTGGCTGTAAACGGAATCCTGGGGGTGGGGAAACAGAAGGAAGGAAGGAATATTGGGAACCGCTTGCCTGGGGCAGATGGATGTGATAGAAAGGGCATCTTAATGGCCCCCAGTGGGAAAAAATGTGGAAGAATATCAAGTCATAAGATAGGTGGTACATAGCAAGGGTAGATGTGTAGTTCTAAACAGACAAACATCAAATTTATATTCTACTCCAATCAGAAATGGCCTCAGAAGCCGATAAAAAGGCAATAACATATCTGCTAAATCAGAATACATAAAGACACACTGATATTCAAATGCCATCTCAAGAAGCTCAACATTTTAATATTTAATAACAGATCTGGTGAGGTGAAATATCACTACCCAACAGTACAGTTGCTTCCAATATGTAAGATGAGCATCGCACTGTGGATTAATTTTGTACATTTGCTCAAAAATTGAAGCGAATTACATTTGTGCTACTTTATAGAGCATCCACGTCAACAGGAAAGGAAGAATGAACAAAAGTTGTACTAGCTGGCTTTTTTTTTTAATGTTGCCACCCAATCAAAATGTGAATAATGCGTTCTAAAAGTAAATGGGATTTATCGGAGGCATGAACTGACTTTTGGGAGACAAATTTTTACCAAGTGTGGTCCTTCCAAGAAATTGCATATAACTTTCAGAAGGTTAAATGATCACCAAAAAAGCATGGATTATCCCTGGTTCGATGTGAGCCAGCAAGGGAGACATAGTGAAGGCAGAAGCAGAAGCAGCAGGACGTTGCATGCAAGCAATCCCGTCATGCTGGGACTGTCGAGGAAATGGCCTGTGCTGTAATCAGGCGCATATCTTGGCCAAGGAGGACAGATAGAACTGCAGAAGAAGCAGGTGAGAGTTTTAAGGCTGTTGGAAATATGAAATGGGCATGGAATGCTTTTTGACTTGGAATAATTGACTCAGGGTTTAATTAATTGCACTGTTGCAGGTTTAAGAAATCCCAGGTGCTTCTCTTCTCCCCGTGTCCCCTTGGGTGTTTGTCAAGTGGGCCTATCTAGACAGAGTAGCATAGAATGGACAAATGTGAGGGGTGACCAAGTTCCTGAAGTTGTCAAAAGATTTCTTAAAGTCTCTGTTGGGTGAACAGGTAGAAAAGATAATTGTTCAATCAAGGTGGTATTATTTTAATAGCTGATATTTTCCCACCCTCAGGAGCGCTTCATGTTGCATTTCTTGATCCCAGAGCAGCATTAGAGGGTGTGGGGCTATAGTGGCCGCTGCTCTGCAGGACGGTGGAGGCTCCCAGTTAAGGAGCCTTTCTGACAACAAGAATTAAACCAATTGGAGGCTGCACCATTATGTTTTATGGACAAATCTTTTCTAGAGCCAAATCTCAAAACAGCTTGAATGGGAATGAATCTTCAACTGAAAATTAAGCAATGCACGTTCCTGGAGGGTTGGTCTTTGTTTTGCTTCCCAGTAGAAACAGCCGTGTGATTTGGCGTTTCCTAAACTCCCTTTGCCTTCCGCTCCATTTCGAGATTTAATTCCTTGTTGCTCAGCACCCCCCCAGTTCTCAGTCCTTGAAGCATAAACCCATTTCAGAGAAATGGTCTTGTGTTCTAGGGCTCAGACTCTGCCTATTATTCTCTGATATTTCTTAGCAAGTTTTTTTCACTTTAATTTTGAGAAATCTTTGGTGAAATAGGCCCCCATTAAAAATATAATGCTGAGTCGAGATTCTTCCGCTCAGTCGGAAGGTTCTTCAAGTACCCACAGCAGCTGCCAGAAACTGCTTGGGAGCAGGGCGAGGAGCGATTCCCCATCCTTATTGCCTGACTGCCCCACCTTGGATTATAAATATCGTACATTTGGCTGATCCTAGATTGGACTGTTAAAGAAAAGACCTGGATTAATTGGCAGGCTGGTAGCAAAACGGTTTGCGTTCTGTCTTGCTTTCTGGGATCCTTTGTGGAGCAAGCAGCTCACCCTTTCGTTTTTTTCCTATTCCATTTTCTCAAAGCCGGAGCAACCTGATCCCCCCTTTTGAAGTCAGAGATTAGGGGTTAGGAGGGCTTTGAATTCTAAGGAATCAAAATATCTTCCAGCAAGTCCCAATCTTCCCCAGCACTTCCTTCTGTGGGGCCCAGGAGAGGAGCCGCTGTTCTGGATCCCGCTTCGAAGGTCAGCCCTCTCTTTGTTGGAGGGGGGTGCAATTAGAGGTCATCCGGCACCTTGGGCAGCTACCTGATTAATCCTGTGCTTAAATTCAGTGATTTCTGAAAGCAAGAGATCCTGTTAAGTGACTTTTGTTTAATGTTTTTCCAGAAACATTGTTTTTATAAGATTGTCCTCGTGGTGTTGGTAGCTGAGACCGGTTCCTAAAAATCAATATGTTCTTTTTAAAAAGCTGGCAAACAGATTGTTATTTCAGAATTTCATTCACTGTTGACACAAATGATCTTTTGTTCTCTCTTCTATTTTGGGGGGGCCCTTTGCTTCTTCCCAGAAGATTTTACAGACGAGGACTTTGAAACAAGGTGCTCCAACAATCCTTCTGGCCAAGTTTGATCCAGTGGGAGATGCACATTTTATTTTGCACATATCCTTTTCTTCCCTTCTTCCCCTCCCCCTTTTTCCATACATGGGTATCTCTTGGAATATTTATTCTGTTGTGGAGGGATTATTATTCAGTAGAAAGTTCCAGTGTACAAACAGGAACAATGTCCTATGAAGTCCCATAAAATCCCATTCTACGAATTGAAATGGAAACGCATCTTGGGTTAGCAGGAAAAAAGACAAACCAGGCCATTAGCTTGGCCTGTATCAGTGTGATCATTCTGAGAAAATTGTTGTGCCAGGGAGGTCATGTAGTCTGACCTGCTCAGTCCAGCTTCTGCCAGACCAGTCAGTTGTCCATCAAGCTCAGAAAATCAGCCCCATGGAGAGAGAACCCTCCTAAGTGTCAGGAGTCATGTTAGTCGACCCACGATTCCTCTGGCTAACAGCTTGTACAGTGAGGAAATTCCTATTGGCGTTTAACCGGAGCTTCTTGTGGGTCTGGTTTTTCTGTTTACTTAGGTAAGATAGAAGGAACTAATTCTGTGTCGATTATGTCCATTTCTTTCCTCTCCCGTAACCAACATTGATTAGATCCATTCTCTAAGCAGGTCTGGGAGAGGATGTGTGGGTTGGTACTGGCATAAGGCATGAATTGTGAATGAAGCTCGAAGGAGGGGAGGGTGGTCCTTAAGGAGTCCTAGCTCAATCCCACCTGTTCAGCCTGTCTCCAGAAGAAGAAGCCGGTCCTGCTGCAGCGCCAGAGGGCCCTGGAGGAAACGGATTAGCCCCTTCAGTCGAGATTCAGGCCTGGCTAGGGGGTGAAAACGGCACTGGAGGTTCTCTGATGGGAGCAGGTGGTATGGCCATCCTCGACCTCTTAGTGGCTCTCAAGAGCACAGTACCCTTCTGGAGCGCCTTTGGGGGCTGGGAATGAGTTTGCCCCCTTCCTCCGAAGCCATTGCCAGCCGGTGCTGATCCAGAGCGAGAGGTCTGGTCCTTGGCCCACTGCTTTGCGGTTCTCTCTGTGTAACCTCTAGATGCAACCTCAAGGGGACTCTGCCCATCAACCGGCCTACAGTTCTGCCCGTGGAGAACTAAGCAATGCCACAATTGTCTGTCTGGCACCTGGAGGCTGTGAAGGTCTGGATCAAGGTTCAAGGTCTGCAACAGGTTCAAGCCCAGGCAGGAAGGATATGGGCTCTGCTGTCCAGCCAGTGTATGGGAATTGGATAATTAGTTAGCAGTTATGAGCTGTCCCCTTAAGAGAATCATGGTAAATGTAGTTAAGGTATCCTGGGAAATGTAGTCCATGTCACGTGACCACATCTAATCCTGATTGGTCACTAAATTGACCCTCAATGGGTTTCCTCGCTCCTGGCTGAACTCATGGACTCCTGGTAACTGCTCTACTTCTACCGCTATGAGATGGGAGGAAAGGGATCAGGAGATAACCATCTTTTTACCTACAAGACAGATATGTAAAGGATTGGACATTAAGAAGAACTTTGTCACAAATGTGAGTTATGAGGATAGCCTGATCAACCAATAGTAGAGACTCTGTATGAATGTTTTGTTGAGTTTATCTATCTGCCTCTGTACAGAAGACAGAACAGGCTCTTTGGCTCTTGGGGAAGGGCCACCTTTGATTGGATTGCATTGCCCCAGGCCCAGGGTGCCACCTGGAGGTTCTCCTGGACCTGTCACTCATGCTGAGGAGCAGGTGGCAATTGTAGCCAGGAGGGCCTAGGCAAAATGGTGTGTTGTGTGCCCGTTATCCCCACTCCTAGGCCAGCAGGCCTTGCTCCCAGTCACCCACACTCTAGTCTACTCCTGTTTTGACTTTTGTAAAGCACTCTATATGGGGCTGCCCTTGGAGAGTATCTGGAAGCTTTAGTTGGCTTAAGACACAGCAGGCCACGTAGTTCTGTGGAAACCCAAATTTCCACATTTGTCACCTTTTGTGTGGGAGCTGCATTGTTTGCCAATTTGCTTCTGGGCGCACTTCAAGGTGTTGATTTATCACCTTTGAAGCCCTTCATGACTTGGGGCTATAAGTCATTTGACAGACCGCCTCTCAGGGGATGTGTGGCAATTCCTCTCTATTATGGAAGACCACCTGGTGATACCAAGAAAAGGGGCCGCCTTTCCCTGTGGAACATCATTTCCCCAGAAGGAAGGCTGGCCTCCACCCGGTGGCTTTTCTGAAAAGCCCTGAAGACGTGGCTCTGTCTGTGGGCCTGGGGCCCCCAAGTTGATGTGGAAACAATCCTGTTTAGTTGTTCGTTGTTGCTGTGGGCAGAGGAGGTGGGGTGGGCAGGGTGGCCTTTCTAAATTGTGACCTTTTTATTGCTGCATGTACACTGAGCAAGTTGAGTGGCCGTATAAATGTGTTCATTAAAACAAAACCAGAAGTGGGCCCATAGTAAATTGATCACCTGAGCATATTTCATGGGAATGTTCCTGCAGTAACTCTTAAAACAGATTGCCCTTCGGATAACTTCTGAAGCCCCCTGTTAAATATCGGCCACACCAAAGCTTACGTTCCATTATAGGAAGCAGAATTTGGCATCACTGACATTTTCCCCTTTTCTTTAATGGAGTCTGGTTCTCAGAGGCTTCCTGGACAGGACCCTACAATTTTCTTGCAAGTTTTTTCAAAAAGTGTTTCGCCGTTGCCTCCTCCCCAGGGGCTGAGAGACTGGCCCAAGGTCATGCAACTGGCTCTGTAACTAAGGCAGGACTTGAATGCAGCACCTCCCATTTTCCAGCCGGATGTCTTCGCCACAGCCTCAAAGTGGCTCTCCCCATTCTGGAAGAGAAGGCCAAGGGTCACAATCCATGCCAAAAGGGGCTTCCCATCCAGGATCATCCAAAACAAATACAGATCTTCGCAGTTGGCATTTTCCAAAAGGTCAGGCTCAAGTTGAGAAAAGTCAATAAGTTACCATCAAATTTCCTTGTTTATTTCATTGACAACACTGCACATTCAGCTGATCTGACTCACCCAGGCCAAGAACCACAATTAATGCAAAGGTTAAAGGAAGAACGGACACAAACCACTTTCAGTCTTATCATGTCAAGTGGAAGGAAGGCTGGCCTGGTGACTGAAAAGTGGCTGGGGGAAGAAATGTGATTGGCAGCTTTTAGATACCCAAGATAGTCTAGATAAGGCAAATTAATGCCTGTGTTTCTTATAGCAACATTAGTAGCATTCCATTTTCAAACGAAATAAAGACTCTGTGGGCTTCACTTTAAACATTAAACTTTAAAAAATTTAAACTTAGGGAAATGCATGTTACCTATGGAAATAGCTGCTATGCAAAGGCCAACCTAATTCTTTTTTTTTTTTTTTTTGTAAATTTTATTGGTTTTTAAAAACAAACATAAACAAACAAAACATAAAAATATTAAACTTTCTTCCATAGGTATACAAACAGTGTGCTGGTTGGTTTATAAATCATTTTGTGCATCCATTTCGTAGTCTTCAATTATAGTTACATTACATAAAAGCTCATATTATCAATCAAAAATTAAATACCCTAATATCATTATTAATCATTTAACTATAATTTTATTCATTCATATTTTACGAGATAACCACAATTTACTTAGTTTATTTTATAACAATTCATATTATCCTCCCAAATCTATCCTAAAAACATTTTGTAGATATAATAAAAAAGAAATACATCTTTATATATTATTTTCTAAAAATCTACATATTTCATTACTATATTTTATTATCTAACCATTGATAGAAAAGGTCCCAAATTTTATAAAAATGTTTATCATCCTGTTCTCTAATTTCAAATGTCAATCTACTCATTTCAGCACATTCCAATATTTTCTTAATGATTTCCTCCTGTGATGGTATTTTCTCATTTTTCCAGTTTTTAGCAAATACAATCCTAGCCGCTGTTAATACATTTACAATCAGGTATTTCAAATCTTTGCTATATGTTTCAGGTAAAATTCCCTCGTCTATATTTTTTTTTGTCATTTTTTCCAACCACATGTGGATTTTAGTCCAGAATTTTTTCGCCTCTGCACAAGTTCACCACATATGGTAATATGAGCCAGGTATCTGATGACATTTCCAACATTTTTTCGGATTTGTTTCTGAACATTCTTGCTATTCTTGTCGGGGGAAAATGCCACCTGTAAAACATCTTATACAAATTTTCTTTATATGCTGTTGACATTGTCATTTTATAATTTTGAAACCACAATTTTTGCCATTTCTCCAAATCAATCCCATATCCAAAATTCTTCCCCCAAGCAAACATAGTTTCTTTAACTTCTTGTTCTTCTAATTTAATTTCTAATAAATATCCATACAGTTTTTTAAATCACCTTTTCATCAGTGCCTGTCAAAATCTTATCTAGATCAGTCAATTTATTATACAAACCTTCTGTTTTGAGATCTTGATGAATGTATTTGCGCATATGAAAACCAATTCATCTTTATACCTTGTTCCTCTAGTTTTTGCATCGATTTAAGTTCATCCTTTTCATTCAATATTTCCCCATATCTAACTGTTTGTTCCTTTTTATATATTATAGGATAAGAAAATGCTTCAATAGCCGATAGCCAGACTGGAATTTTCAAATAACGTTTTCTTTTAATCTTCTCCTAAGGCCAACCTAATTCTAACCCTCTGTGGCTTCAGTTGTCATTGCAGCTGGGAAGCCCAAAGAGAAAAAGCTATTCAGAAGGGCCCTCCCTGGCACACGAGGAAGCAGGCTCTCCCCGCTCTTCACTTTGTGAGGAGCAGTTTTTGTCCCAGTTTGGCCATGCAAAACCATCTATTGCTCCCCAAGTAGAGGGAGCAGGAGCAGCGTGGGGCTACTTGAATGGCAGTGGGTGGGTTGCTTCTGGCCTTCTAGTCCGCTGCCCACCCTCTCCGAAAGCCAGGCTGGGAACAATTGAACCTGGGTCCCTTGCAACAAAGTTCATTCGCGTTGGGGTTGGGGTTGGGGTTAGGAATATCTCCTCGGGGAAAGCTCAGATCTGAAAAAGAAGTAGATTTTCAATGTTTTCCACCCTGGCTGAATTGAGTTCTACCGACCATTTTGATATGTGCCTCGGGATAAGTCCTCAGGGAAAATTTGGATCCCAAAATGAAGCAGGTTTTCAATGTTTTCCACTTTGGAGAACATGAAAATGAAGTTCTGATTGGTTGTGAGACTCCCATGGGGCCATGCAGGGGCAACTCTGTACTGAGTCCCAGGCTTGGTTGAGCCTTTGCTGGATGATGATGCTTTGGGCAATTCCTATTATAGCTTTACCTGGAGTAGATCTTTGTTATGTAGAATACTCTGGCCCAGGTGTTAATGGCCCACCCATTAACAAATGTGGGGGCTGAGCTTCTGCTTCTGAGGTGAGTTTCTGCTTCTAAGTTTCTACTTCTCTTTTTAGGGAAATATTCTGCCTTTTTAATATTTCCTAGGATATTTCATTTTTCTAGGAGAGAAAAATCCCTATTCTATTCTATTCTATTCTATTCTATTCTATTCTATTCTATTCTATTCTATTCTATTCTTATCTCCTGTTCTATTCTATTCCTTCCAATATCTATTCTATCCCATTCCATCCTATTTTCTATTCTATTCTATTCTATTCTTATTCTATTTTCTATTCTATTCTATTCTTATTCTATTTTCTATTCTATTCTATTCTATTTCTATTCTATTCTTTCCACTCTTCTCTTCTCTTTATTATTCTCTTCTATTCTTATTCTATTCTATATTGCATTCTATTCTATTCTATTCTATTCTATTCTTTTATTCCATTCCATTCCATTCCATTCTATTCTATTCTATTCTATTCTATTCCTTCCAATATCTATTCTATCCCATTCCATCCTATTTTCTTTTCTTTTCTTTTCTTTTCTTTTCTTTTCTTTTCTTTTCTTTTCTTTTCTTTTCTTTTCTTTTCTTTTCTTTTCTCTTTTCTTTTCTGTTCTGTTCTATTCTATTCTATTCTATTCCTTCCAATATCTATTCTGTCCCATTCCATCCTATTTTCTTTTCTTTTCTTTTCTTTTCTATTCTATTCTATTCTATTCTATTCCTTCCAATATCTATTCTATCCCATTCCATCCTATTTTCTATTCTATTCTATTCTATTCTATTCTATTCTATTCTATTCTATTCTATTCCTTCCAATATCTATTCTATCCCATTCCATCCTATTTTCTATTCTATTCTATTCTATTCTATTCTATTCTATTCTATTCTATTCTATTCTATTCTGTTCTTTTATTCCAGTCCAGTCCAGTCCAGTCTGAGTTTGCCCTTCGGGGAGAGGCCTGCAGTGTCCCCGGCGACCAGCAGAGGGTAGCACGAGACCAGCCTTTCCTAGCCCTTCCTCCTTCCTCCCCCCCCCCGCACGGGTTTTCTCCCCGCCTTTCTGACGTGCTCTTGCAAGCCGGGGACGCGGGGACGAGATGAATCCCCCGTAGCTTCGTCTTTTGCAGGTGAGGAACCGGGGAGAAGGGGTTCGAGGGGGTTTTCCTCTGGAGAGGGGGAAGGGTTGGAGCGGGGGGGGGCTCCTTTGGGGGGGGAGGGATGCCAAAATAGACTGGGGGGGGGGTCTTCCCCATGCAAAAGCTCTTTCCGTGCGAAGAAGCAAAACACGCGTCGAGAGAGAGGCGTCTGGACCCAGATGCGGGTCGCCCAGAAGCTTGACTGGGGGGGCGGGTGGGTGGGAGAGCAAGGGAGCAGTTTGGATGCTCTTTCTTTGCTTTCCTTACTGGGTTCCTTCCAGCTTTCCAAAAGAAAGGAATCTCTGCCTTAGTGGCCAGGAAAAGAGTTCCTCTGGGCATGGGCAGAGTGCATCCCTTTCCTTGTTCCATTACTGTTGGAAGCAAGGGGAAAGGGGATGGGGCTTAAACTGAACCCCCTGAAACCCAGAGAAACCCCCACAAGCTAAAACAACAACACACACACACACACACACACACACACCTGATTTGCACCCAGGGGGTTGTGTGAATCCAGCCAACTGGGTCTTAGAATCAGCTCAGAAGGGACTTTGGAGGTCTTCTAGTCCAGCCCGCTTGCTCAACTCAGCTTGGGACAGGTAAAGTGCTTGACTTAGGATGGAGGCCAACATTTTGGTTGCTTAAGCGGGACAGTGAAGTCAATTCCCCCCACCCCCCCGTTTTGTGACTCACTGCCGTTCTTAAGTGAGTCACATGGTTGCTAAATGAATGGGGCTTCCCCCATCAGCTTGGCTGATCAGAAGGGATCCCTCATGACCCCTGGACACTGCGTCCGTCATAAACGTGAGTCAGTGGCCGAGCGTCCGAATTTTGAATCGCAGTACTGCAGCGTGGTTGTAAGCGTGAAAAACGGACTTAAGTCGCTTTTTTTGCAGGGATGTTGTAACTTTGCTCCCTAAAGCAACGGTTGTTATGCTGAGTGCAACAAATACATGCTCCTTGTTTGTTGCACACCCTTGTTGAGGACTGGTGGGTGTGTGAACTCCATGCCAAAACGACCATTGTGTTCACCCCCAGAATAAACGGGGTTTATTGTTGCTTTTTGCTTTTGTTTTGGGCCAACCCCCAACACAGGTGCAGTGGGAATGGGGGACAGTTATTTGTGGGTGTCGGGGGGGGGCAGCTGGCTGGAACCCTCACTTTGGTTGTTGAGTTGCGCACCAGAAATTGCCCTGCAAAAAAATCCTGAAGAGGAAAAAGGATCTTAAAAAGGATTTTATTACACCACATCAGTTCCAATTCTGTAAAATTAGAAGTTAGCTGAATCTGGTTTAGATTTATTTCCCTTTTGGTTCCTTCCCCGGGGGGGGGGAGGAGGGGGAATTTTGCCTTAAATTGTAATTATTCCCATTTTATGGGTAGGTGAAGGAGCCGGCATATAAAACAGATTCCCATTTCAACTTAAAGGCTCTAAAGGAGTCCATCTCAATTATATTAAACAATGTCATAAAAGGGGGATCCCAGGACTTTGGGACATTGCAGTGGTCATAAGTATGAAACGGGCCAAGCACCTGACCACATGACTGAGGATGTTGCAAATGTAATTGTGAAAAGCACTCATAAATCACATTTTTCATGTTGCTTTGGTCACTGGACAAACAGTTGGATTTACGGTAATCTTATTTTTATTTTATTTTTTTCTCGTTGTCACAACTTCTTAAAAACAAGGAAGCAAAGTGGGTGAAAAAATGGAATAATCCTGACTTCTCCTTTAAACCAGTTTTTAATTTCTTGAACTTTGGAGCCTTCTCATGTTATATTGCAGACAATTATTGGGTGGAATTCCTGCTTCTCTGGTTGCCATTGTTTGATTAATCATTTCTCAATTAATTAACATTCCTGGCGGGGCTGGGACAGGAAGCAGAGCTTTCAAAGAAATAGATCACTTAGCGGAAAAAAATCTGGAGTCTCGCACTACCGCTTGCAAACTAACAACAACAGCTTAGGAAAGAGTTCATTTCTGCTTTTAAAATGTTCGTGAATTGCATAATTCTCTGCAAATGTTGGTCGAGGGTGGAAAAATCTGCCACTGGACTTCTGGTTTTTAAAAAATTAATATATATATATATATATATATTGCTTCGTCTTTCCTCTGGCAACCTTAAAATGCAAGATTTTTGAAGTTACTTAAATTCCAGGAACAAAGTTGGATCAGATAAAATAAAGATTTGAAAAAATGTGTTTCTTGGCCTGTTTTTGCTGTGATTAAAAGAAATGTTAGAGAAAGGGTTTAACAGGTTAACAAGAGTTGGAAGGGACCTTTTAGGTCATCTAGTCCAACCACCCGCCCAAGCAGGAGACCCTACATCATTTCTGACAGAGGGCAGCCCAATTTTGAAAGCCTCCAGTGATGAAGAAGGGTTAGAGAAGAAGGCAGTGCAGGTAGTCCTCTATTTACAACCATTTGTTGAGTGACCATTCAAAGTTACAATGGCATTGAAAAAAGTGACTTACGACCGTTTTTCACACTTATGACTATTGCAGCATCTGCATAAACATGTATTTATATTTGGATGTTTGGCAGCCAACTCATATTTACGACAGTTGCAGTGTCCCAGGGGTCACATGATTGATCCCCTTTTGCGACCTTCGGACTAGTGAAGTCAACGGGGAAGCCCAATTCACTTAATGACCGTATTACTAACTGCAATGATTCACTTAACAACGGTGGCAAGAAAGGTGGTAAAACGGGGCAAAACTCACTTGACACGCATCTCACTCGGCAACATACATTTTGGGCTTAATTGTGGTCATAAGTTTCAAGGAATCCCTGTAATGGGAAGTGAAACATTTGTTCTTTCCTCCTCCTTTCCTTCCTTCTCCCCATTCCTTTTCTCCTTGCATGCTGTGTCTTTTAGAGTCTGTGCATTTTGGTCCTCAACTTACAGCCACAACTGAGCCCAAAATCTCCACTGTTTAGCAAGACAGTCGCTAAGTAAGTTTTGGCCCATGTGGCAACTTTTCTTGCCAGAGTTGTTATAAGTGAATCCCTGCACTTGTTTAACAACTATACGGTCATTAAGCGAATCCGGCTTCCCCATTGGCTTCACTTGTCAGGCAGTCGCAAAAGGGGATCAGGTGACACACACACCCCTCTCCCCCCGGGAACACTGCGACCGTCATAAATACGAACTGGCTGCCAAGCTGGTCCAGATTTTGATCACGTAATCCTGGGGATGCTTGCAACGGCCGTAAGTGCGAACGATGATCATAAGTCACTTCTTTCAGAGGTGCTGCAACTTCAAATGGGGTCACTAAACAAGTGGCTGTAAGTCAAAGACTTCCTTTACCGTCTCTCTTTCTCAGAGGGGTAATCGTGGCTCCTAACTGATGGGTCTTTGTAGTGAAGGCATGGATGATTTTTTTAAAAAAAAAGTACAATAAGTAAATAGATCATAAATTGGTATAGGGTTGGACTAGAAGACCTCCAAGGTCCCTTCCAGCTCATTCTGTGAAATCTACTAAATGTCTGTGGAGATTCTCAATCATCCAGGACATCGTAGTCCCAAAGGTGCTTTGTTTTTTCAAGAGGCAGCTGGACTTTCTTTGTTTTTCCTCTGAAGAGGTTTCGCTTCTCATCCCAGAAGCTTCTTCAGCTCTGACTGGATGGAGGGGAAGGGAAGGATTGATCCTCCTTGCAGACAGCTGGTCATTGGCCTCCTGGGGTCACCTGGGGGTTTGTCTGTGTTCTCAGGGTCCAAGGAACCTCAAAGACTCTCTAAAACAGGGGTGGCGAAACTTTTTGGGCTCCTGTGCCAATAATTGTGTGCACACTTGCCCAGAAGGCCCTGCACACGGGGGGCCCATGTCTCCTGCGCATGCACACACAACCCGCGCAACTCATGCGACCTGCAGTTCTGCACAGGCGCATGCAATCCCCCCCACGCGCCACATGCTTCTATGCATGCACGAGTGTGTTCTGCGCACCGCCGCAGCCCTGCACTTGCACACCAGGCACCCGACAATCAGCTTTCAGGCGGGTGGTGCGCGTGCCGGCAGTAATGGCTCTGCAGGCCACTTCCGGCACGCGTGCTATAGGTTCGCCACCACAGCTCTCAAAGGATGCCAATGACCAGCTGTCTGCAAAGAGGATCAATTCTTCCCTTCCCCACCGTCCAGTTCAGGGCTGATGAAGCTTCTGGGATGAGAAGCGAAACCTCTTCAAAGGAAAAACAAAGAAAGTCCAGCTGCCTCATGAAAAAAAGGAAAAAGCCCCTTTGGGTTAAATCTGCTAATGCTTTTGGGCCTTCTTTGGGTTTCCCTATGGAGACGACTCTGTTGGAATCGGAACCTGGAGCATCCAAGGGCCATTGCAAGAATCCCCTGGCCTGAGATCCGGTGATCCACCCTCTGGAGTCCTCATGGAATGGATCCCAGCCTCCTCGGGATCTCTCATCCACCCGATGGAGCCCGAGAGGTGGGAAGCGGCAGAGCCTCCGTCCGAGCCAGCAAGGGCAGCTGAGGAAGGGGCCGAGCTGCGCTGTGGGGCCTTTTCCAGCAACGGCTTGCAGACGTGCCAGGGGTCCCCACCCTGCCCGCTGAGCCAGGTGACCTCTGGAGTGCCCCCAGCTCCAGCTCCCTCCCGCCTAAGCCAAGCCCCAGGGATGCCTTTCGACCGGTCCATCTCGGCTTCATCCACCGGTTCGTCTTTGGCCAGTTCGTCCCAGGAGTCGGATGACGTCTTTAGCGACATCGAAGGAAGGTCGGTCACGACAAAGAAACGGGTGCTGAGGAAGGTGAGATATAGGTGTGTGTGTGTGCGGAGGGCCAGAGCTGGTGTGAAGGGGGTGTGTGTCTTTCTTTTAAAAGCAGCAGGATCCAACCTTGACAACTATTAAGGCCCGTGGGCTTCAACTTTCAGACTTCTCCAGCCAGTTCTGCTAAGTTTGTGTCAGGATTCCAGCGATCGCCCTAATTAAATCATGGGCCTTGAGCCAAAATCAAAAAGCATGACCTGTATGAAGCCGACTCTGAGATACGTAATTTACAATCCTGTATGACCCCATTTTCCCCCTCCCCCCCATCATAATTCACACATTCATAGGCTGAATGTCATCAACCACATTCTCCAATAAAGGATTTTCGGGCCAAAATACCCCGTTGCCTCAGTTACAATCTTGGTGAGATAAGCTTGGAATGTGCTTCTGAGTTCACTCGCCATCTGCTCCTTCTGGTTCCACCCCTCCTCTTTCTTATGGAAATGTGGAAACAGGCATAGGAATGTTTTACAAGTTGACAGTTGTTCGTCCGGAAGCTCGGAAAAGGGGGCTCGTTTTATGACCTTGCTTGCCACTGTTGTTAAGTGAATCACTGCAGTTACTCTATGAGTCAAACGGTTTTTAAGTGAATCTGTTTTTTCCCCCATGGACTGTTCTTGTTGCCAAGGGGGATCACGTGACCTCAGGGACACGGCAACCGTCATAAATACGAGTCAGTTGCCAAGTGTCTGAATTTTGAACGTGGTGCATGGAGTTGCTGTGTTGTAAGTGTGAAAACTGGTCACAAGTCCGGTTTTTCTAGTGCTGTTGTGACTTTGAATGGTCACTAAACAAACTGTTGCAAGTCGAGGATACGTGCAAGGGATTCATTGACGCAGATAAACCTATCTTTTCACTTCTGTTCCCCTCCTGAAGCAAAGAAGTTAAGGAAAACTGGGCTAAATCTGCAAAGAAGGTGCTTTGAAATCTGGCCACGGCATCATGAAGGTTTAAAGCCAAGTTTGTTTCTTTGTTTGGCTGTTTGCATTTTAAGTTTGAAAGCTCTTGCTTGATGTTTGCCAAAGTAAAAAAAAAAAGTTTACATTTGAACATAATATTAGAAAACAGGATGTGGATATACGTCCACATAAACAGCATTTCTACACCCTGGCGGCTTGAAGATGGGTGGATTCAGGGCTTGGATTCAGCCGGTTCGGGCCAGTTTGAGCAAACCAGTTGTTAAATTTACATCTGGTTCGCCAAACTGGTAGTTGAACTGACCAGCTGGCCCCGCCCACTCCTCCCCTCCACATGGACTGTTTTGGATCCAAATAAGTGCAGGGTTCGCGTGGAGGTTCTGGGAGGGCAAAAAATGGGCCAAACTGGAAGTTCTGGAAGTCCAAAAAGGGCTTGTTTCCGGATTCCGGAAAGCCTCTGAAGGTAAACCACGCCCACCACGGCCACGCCCCCCCCCAGCAACCAGGCAGCCAACCGGTTGCTGAGATTTTTGAATCCCACTCCTGGGTGGACTTCAACTCCCAGAATTCCCTAGCCATTGCTGGCTGAGGAATTCTGGGAGTTGAAGTCCACCCCTCTTCAGGGGTTGAGAAACATTGTTTAGTTAGGGAAACTTAAATTCCTCTTTTGGAAAAAAAATCCAACATTGGATTCCCTTAGACCCCCGTGCATTGCTCACCCCCAAAAATCCGGATTAAACAACCCCGAATTACATCAAAAGTCATTTTTTCTATGGATAACTAACCACCACCACCACTCACAACAAAGATTTGAAGGAAAAAAAAAATCTTTCCAGTTAAGTTTTGAGTTTGCTTAGGAAACTTTTTTTTAGGAAGCCCAACTTTGATGGGTGGTGAAAAGGTCAAAGTTAAAATAGGAAGGAAGTGCGATCCTGGGATTCAGAGCTATTTGTTTGCAAAATAGCAGACCTGGGTTTTTGCAAGATTAGCAAAAAAAAAAGAAAAAAGTTTGACATTATCAGATGCCTGTGCAAAAATGAATAACTCAAATGAGCAGCAGACGGGACAGTTCCAAGGGAGAGTTCTGGAAGGCTTAATGTGGGGGTGAGGGATGGGTTGTTTGTCTCCAACCCTGGCCCCTTTAAGACTTGTGGATTTCAACTCCCAGAATGCTGGCTGAGGAACTCTGGGAGTTGAAGTCCACAAGCCTTAAAGGGGCCACGGTTGGAGACTCCTGCCCTGGATAACAGCCACATTAATTCTTTAAAATCCTACCATTGCCAAATTTCTAGACAGGCTGATAAATACCCTTCTGCATATTCAAGTAGTCCTCGACCTAACGGCTACAAATGGAGCCTAAAATTATTGCTGTTAAGCAAGACGGTTGTTAAGTGAGGTTTGCCCCGTTTTACGACTTTTCTTGCCACCGTTGTTCAGTGAATCACCACCATTGATAAGTGAGTCACCAGGCTTTGCTTGTCAGAAGGGGACTACATAATCTGGGACATGGCAACCGTCATAAATACGAGTCAGTTGCCAAGCCTTTGAATTTGGATCACATGAGCATGGGGATTGCTGAAAAGGTTGTAAGTGTGTGGAAAATGGTCATAAGTCCCTTTTTTCAGTGCTGTTGTAACGTCGCTCACTAAACAAATCATTGTAAGTTGAGGAGGACTGCCTCTTTAATTAATTGGTATTAACCGTTGTCCCCTTCAATCAAACATTATTGAAAAAATGTCTTAAGCATCTGGTTGGAAATTGAGCAGTCTCTTTCCTGACTAACCTCAACTACTAATTTTAGTAAAAGGCAAAAGCTTCTCAAACCCCCTCTTTAAAAAAAAACAAAAAAAACTTTGTGGTTTTTTTTTTTCTTTTTTCAAAAAATACGTCTCTGCCTTTTTAATAACTTTTCAGTCTTCTTACTAAAAAGTTCTAGCTTTTTAATAACATTACTTGGTCAGAAACTGGGGTTACCTTGGATTGATTGCCAACTAACAACTACGCGATGAAAAGGAGGCATCTTTAGATAGCAAAAACATTTTATTTATTTTACTAAGTGCTGTGTTAATGATGGTTTTAAAATGCTGCAAAAAACCTCCCAGTTGTCGGTTTTAAGATGACAGTGTAGAAAACTGAAATAAATAAAATGTATTCATTGTTGCTGTGTTTGATTCCCATCATTCATGGAGTGAAAACCAGACAAGTTTTAAGTTTTTGGCCCTGGACCCATCAGGCTGGCTGGGGGGGGGGGGCTGGGGGGGAGGGCTCTGGATCTGGATTTGGTGGGTTCTGGATGTGAGGAAGGATTTTACTGTTCTGCAGTTCCTAGAAGTTGCTTAGCAAAGTCAATTAATCGGAATAGAGCTGGAAGGGACCTTGGAGGTCTTCTAGTCCAACCCTCTGCTCAAGCAGGAAACCCCATACCATGTCTGACAAATGGCACTTGTGACTGTTTGCAGTATCCCACAATTACCAATCAACTAACAATCAGAATAGAGCTGGAAGGGAGCTTGGAGGTCTTCTAGTCCAGCCCCCTGCTCAAGTAGGAGGAAACCCGATATCATCTCAGAGAAATGGCTGTCCGGTCTTTTCTTAAAAACCTCCAGTGATGAACTTCTGGTGGCCAGCTGTTCCACTGGTTCATTGTGCTCCCTGTGAGGAAGTTTCTCCTGAATTCCAGGTTGCTTTTCTCTCCTTGGTTGGTTGTTTCTTCTCCTGCCTTCTGGTGCTTTGGAGAATAATTTGACCTCCCCCCCTCTTCTTTGGAGCAGCCCTTCAATTCCTGGAAGATGCTCCTGTGTCTCCTTTCTTATCCCCAGACTGGCCAGACCCAAATCCTGCAGCTGTTCTTCCTTTAGTCTCAGGGCCTTTAATTGTCTCACTCACTCTTCTCTGTACTTCTTCCAAAGCTGGGTTGCCAAGCTGCCGCGTTGCCACAACAGAGCGAGACGAGAGCCAGCCCCGTGGTGCCTGGACCACGTGAGGAGCCCCACGGGACAGGCTCTGAGTGCAGGGCAGCCCTTGGTGCCAAAAGGACTCTGCATGCTTGCGGTCGAGCTTTTGCCACAGGCCACAGGGGGAGTTCCTGGGCTGTTGCAGAGCTGTAATTGCCAGGTGTGGCTGTGCCTGCTGCCTGCTTTCGGGGGTGCAGCAGGGGGGCTTGTCGGCATTGCTAGCGTGACGGAGCTGCTGAAGAGCAGCTGCCCCTCCCGGCTGGCTGTGCAGGAGGAGGAGGAGGAGGAGGCTGAGATTTCCTGCCTGGGGGTGACACACCTCAGTTCCTCCTCTGTTGGGGAAGCCGGGCAGGCTTTGCCTGGTTGCCTGGTGTTTGGCTGTTTTGCACATGTTTTTGCACATCCTTGCGAGATGCAACTGTAATGCAGCAAAACCCAGATTGCAAATGTTTAGGAATGCCATTCTTTGCACGAGCAGTTCCTTCTTTTCTTTGCATTTAGGGCCATAGTTTTTCTTCTCCTTATGTGTTGTTGTTAGTTGCAAAGTTGTGTCCTACCCACCACAACCCCCCCATGGACAACGTTCCTCCAGGCCTTCCTGTCCTCTACCATCCCCTGGAGTCCCTTGAAGCTCACGCCGACTGCTTCCGTGACTCCCTGCAATCCCCTCCTTCTCTGCCATCCTTTTCTTCTTCTTTTGCCCTCTTCGGCTCTTCTCCAGGGAGTCCTTCTTCCTTCTCATGTGGTGGCCAAAGTCTTTGAGTTTCCTCTCCAGGATCCGGCCTTCTAAAGAGCAATCAGTCAACCTCCTGTAGGACTGACCGCTTGGATGGCCTTGCCATCCAAGGGATTTGCAGCAGTCTCCTCTTCCAGCACTTCTGTTCAGAGGCCTCCATTCTTTGGCGCTCAGCCTTCCTTAGCGTCTCACTTTCCCAGCCATACATTGCCTCTGGGGAAACCAAAGCCTTGACTCTATGTTGGCCTTTAGAGTAGATCCCCCTCTTCTTTGGGGCAGCCCCAATTACTGGAATAGTGCAATTAGTTACGTGCAATCTCAATTAATGACTGCCATCATAAAATCAGCCACAGTCGTATGGGCGATCCACTTAAAACTGGCTAGACTTACCACCAGAATTACAGGCTAAGTTATGGTCATAAGTCAGAGACTTCCTGTATGTTCTTGGTAGCTTGAAAAATGAGTGAATTGTCAAAGAAATCATGTCTTGTGTTCTTTTGATGTGTTGAGCTCGAATATTTGTTGTCGCGCCCGGCCAGTTGGGTTGTGGGAAAACTATCCATGGATATATCCATGTTTGAGGTCTCCCCACCAGGGTTTCTGGTTTTATCACACACACATACACACACACACACACTCTGACTTTCCACATTTTTCAACCACCCATTTTCTGGCTTTCCTCTAGACAAAATCCTGGAAGACCTTTTTCACCATGGTCCACTGGTCCTTGCGACGACGCAGCTCCTGGGTGCAATTGGCCGGACACGAAGGTATGAATTGCACAAGAATCTGTGGGGTGGCCAGGGGGAAGGTGTGGGGAGGGGTATCAGGAGCCAAGCCCCAATCTGAGACTGAACAGGCCAGGGAGTTAGTGTTTCTCGACTGTGGCAACTTTAAGAAGGGTGGACTGCAACTCCCAGAATCCTCCAGTCAGCAACCTTTAAGATGGGAGGATTACAACTCCCAGAATTCCCCAGTCAGCACACTTGAAGATGGGTGGACTACAACTCCCAGAATCCTCCAGCCAGAACCTTTAAGATGGGAGGATTACAACTCCCAGAATTCCCCAGTCAGCACACTTGAAGATGGGATAACATTGTTTACCCTAACTGGTTTAGGTAAAATAATAAATATGTTATCATAGTTTGTTAGTTAAAGTGTCTGCAACTTTAACTGTGGGAATGTAATTAGGGGAGTGGTTGTGAAAGCACTTTAAAAGAAGCAAGACGATAGCTTGCTCTGTCTCTGGCTTTGATGATCCCTAATTACTGCATGGACTCAAGACTGTGTTACTCGAATGGGAGAGATAAACAAAGGACTGATTTGTAAGTGAACTGACATAAGGATATTCTACATGGACTTTGCTAACTGAATATTCTTGAATGGACTGACTAAATGATACATGACTAATGGACTTTTATTTTGACTATGCTATAAATGGAATAAACTATATTTTGATAGCACAAGCGTATCTGTTATTTTTACTGTATGTTAACAAACATACAAACATATCTCACTCATTTATCTGTGTGCCTATCTGACTAACGCTGCACATTCTGTTTAGCTTGTCTCCTTAACCCTGGTTGGGGAACCCAGGCTTGACACTGATTATGGGCCCAGAGGCTGCAAAGTCAGTTTAACTAGGATAAAACAGATTTATGTAAAAAGTGAGAGTTTGTGTTGTTAAACATTACAGTAAATAGACAGCTGTGTTTTATTAATTATAGTTTTATATCCATATAAGAAAACATGGCACAAGTCAATCTACAAAGTTTGTCCCTTATATCCAAGCTGGATGGAACAAACTATGTATCATGGTCTATAAAATGTAGTCTACTTCTACGTAGAGAAGGTCTGCGGAACATAATTGAAAATCCACCAAACGTAGAAGAATGGGATCCAGAGGATGATGAAGATAGACTAAAAATAGAAGAATTTATGCATAAAAATGAACGAGCTATTTGCATAATAGGTTTAACACTGTCTGACCAGCAACTTGTTCATATCCGTGGAGATCAAATGGCTGTTGGGTGTTGGCAGAAGCTGAAGAGGATTTATGTCCGAGATAACGTTGGTGCTCACATAAATCTTACAAGGAAGCTTTTCAGGACGCATCTCCAGACGAATGGTGATATGCTTAGTCATTTGGAAACTATGAAAAGCATTTTTCAAGAACTGCACGAGAAAGAGCTTATTTTCTCTGAACTACACCAAGTCTACATAATTCTATCTTCCCTTGATGAAAGTTATGACAACTACGTCACTTCCCTTGAAGTTTTGCCTAAGGAAACTCTAACTTTAACTGATATAACTGGCAGATTGATTGAAGAGGCCAGAAGAAGGCTTGAAAGAGACCAGTTAAGGAGGGAGCAACTTCAAAAAGATGATAATAAATCTACTGCATACGCAATTAAAAAGTGTTTTAATTGTGGAGGAAGAGGACATTTGGCAAGATTTTGTAAAAAAGCAAAGCGCCAGAACGCTGGCCAGAATACAAAAAGTCACCAAAAGAAAAAGAAAAATTTAGAGTTAGCCATGTATATTAATGGAGCTGTAAAAAATAATTTATGGGTGGTTGACAGTGGAGCATCCCACTGTATAACAAATGATAACAAAAATTTTGTTAAAATGTCCAAGAGTACACAGCAGATATCATTAGCCAATGGCTGGAAACTGAAAGCTAAAGGACAAGGTATAGCATATTGTTCTTTTATAAAAGAGAATGTAAAAATGTTATATGTACCACAACTTAAGTTTAATTTAATTTCAGTTAGAATTTTGGTTAAACTAGGATATGTAGTTACCTTTAAAGGAGATAACTGCATAATTGAGAAAGAAGATAAGAAAATTACTGCATCTTTAAGAGGTGAATTATATGTGTTAAATGATAATGGTTTAAGGTGGCTAACATGGTTTATGATAATAAGAAACCTCATGATGAACGTATTCACTTGTTACATCGAAGGCTATGGCATTTAAATTTTAAAATGCTTAAGAAAACTGTTGAACTATCTAAGGGAATAAGTTTAAAACCTTGTAATAAGTATTTGCAATGTTCTATTTGCAATCAAAGCAAAGGCAAGGTCATACCGGCTAATAGAGTTGATGGATTTACTACCAAAGAGCCTTTAGAAGTAGTATTTGCTGATTTAATAGGTCCGAAAAAACCAAGTGTAGGAGGAGCTCGTTACATACTAAGTATAATGGACCACTGTTCTAGATATGGTTCTGCTATTTAATGAAGAGCAAAAATGAAACGTATCTAAATTTCTTTAATTGGATAAAATTTGCAGGCAGGAAAACTAAAAAGAAATTAGTAACTCTTATTACAGATAATGGTACGGAATTTACAAATAATAAATTCCAGAATAGACTTAGAATGTTAGGTATTCAACATAAAAAGTCTGCACCATATAGGCCACAACAAAATGCCTTTATAGAGAGACGAGGCCAAACACTACAGTCAATGGCACGAACTATGATGTCTGATTCAGGATTACCTGACAATTTATGGGGAGAAGCAATAATGTGTGGTAATCATATATTAAATAATGTTGTTAATTCAACAACAGGTGAATTACCATTCACACTATGGCATGGTACAAAACCTGATTAAAGTTACATGCACACATTTGGAGCACCAGCATGGGTGCATATCCCTACACAACTCAAACAAAAAGGACAGCATACAGCTAAAAGATTATTTTTTTTGTAGGATATAAATCTAATCATAGATCTTATAGATTCTGGGAACCAGGTACATCTAGAGTTTACACCAGTGCTAGTGCAAAATTCCTAGAACATGTAGGATGGAATAGATTAGAGCAAGATTTAAATAATGAAGTAATTATTGAACCCTACAAAAGGCAGAAAGAACAGACTAGTTATAAGAAGAGTCCAATTAAAGAAGAAGTCCATGAAGAGCAATAGGACCAGAACAAGAACAGTTGATCAGGAAGAGTTAGATAATCAAGAAGAGTTAATAAATGAAAGTCCACCTGTAAGTCCTGTAATACCTAGACGTACTACACGTGTAACTAGACCACCTGATAGGTATCAAGCAAGTATAGTTTGCCAAGTAACGAAAGTTCCAACTAGTGTAGATGAACTTAGGATGTATCCTGCTAAGGATCAGGAGAATTGGCAAAAGGCAATGGAAAAAGAACTAAATTCATGAAAGGTAATGAAAGTATATGAAGATGCTAAATTACCTCCCGGAGAAAAATCCAATGGGTGCAAATGGATATTTAAAGTAAAAACTGGAAATGATGGGACTGTTACCCATAAAGCTAGGTTGGTAGCTCAAGGATTTAAACAAACTGCATCTGATTACGATGAGCAGCATTAGTGTGGGCAGTTAAGAAAAACTATGTCATTAACCATTTAGATGTAGAAACTGCTTATTTGCATGCACCATTGCAGCACACTATATATTTGAAAAAGCCAATTGTTATAAAAGACAATAAAGTAAATAGTAATGATTGTTGGAAACTCAAAAAGAGTCTTTACGGATTTAAACAATCTGGCTTTGAGTGGAATCAATATATTGTGAAAGAATTAAACAATATAGGATTTAAATCTGGTTTAGCAGATCCATGTGTGTTTAGAAGAGAAAATAATGGAACGGTGTCATTATTGTTATTATTTACAGATGATATTGCTTTGATAACTAAGACTAATAATGAAGCTAATGAGATTATATCATTATTAGCCAAAAAGATAAAATTAAAGCATTTAGGTGAAATTAAAAAGTATCTAGGATTGACAATTAATAAAACAAAAAATGGATTTAAGATATCTCAAGAAGATAAAATTTGCCAATTAATTAAAACGTTTAAAATGGAACTTTGTAAACCGGCAAAGACTCCAATGAGTCAGGAAGTTTGCCAAACTGATGATCAAAGTCCCAAATTTGATAAGTGCATATATCAATCTTTGATTGGCAGCTTATCATATAAAAGCAATTGGTCTAGGCCAGATATAGCTTATAGTGTTAATCAGCTGGCACGTTTTAATTCAGATCCACATCAATGTCATTGGCAATCATTAAAGAGAATTTTAAGATATCTTAAAGGAACAATGAACCATGCATTGTATATAGAACCAAAGGGTGATTTGAGTCTTAGTGCCTATGCAGATGCAAGTTTTGCAACTGATATAAACACTAGAAAATCAACATCTGGGATGGCTATATTATTTGGTAAGACACTAATAGGGTGGAGGTCAATCAGACAACAGCATATCAGCTTGTCCACGATGGAAGTGGAATTTTCATGTCTGTCATTACTATGCACTGACTTAATTTAGTACACACAGTTATTATTAGACATGGGTATAACTGTTAAAGAATCCATTATTGTGTACAAGAACAACCAAGCAGCCATAAAGTTAGCTGCTAGTATTGCTGTAAAAACTAGATCAAAGCATACTGATTTAAGATACTTAATGTTAGAGAATCTGTAAAGAATGGGCTAATTAAATTGGAATACTGTATGACAGAAGAAAACATTGCAGACCAATTTACAAAAGCTCAAGGAGTAATTAAGTTTAAAGAGAGTTGTAACAAATATGATTTAAAGATGTAAATAGTTATATTTATTATTATTTCCTAAAAGGGGAGAATGTTAGGGATAACATTGTTTACCCTAACTGGTTTAGGTAAAATAATAAATATGTTATCATAGTTTGTTAGTTAAAGTGTCTGCAACTTTAACTGTGGGAATGTAATTAGGGGAGTGGTTGTGAAAGCACTTTAAAAGAAGCAAGACGACAGCTTGCTCTCTCTCTGGCTTTGATGATCCCCAATTACTGTATGGACTCAAGACTGCGTTACTCAAACAGGAGAGATAAACAAAGGACTGATTTGTAAGTGAACTGACATAGGATATTCTACACGGACTTTGCTAACTGAATATCCTTGAATGGACTGACTAAATGATACATGACTAATGGACTGTTATTTTGACTATGCTATAAATGGAATAAACTATATTTTGATAGCACAAGCATATCTGTTATTTTTACTGTGTGTTAACAAACATACAAACATATCTCACTCATTTATCTGTGTGCCTATCTGACTAACGCTGCACATTCTGTTTAGCTTGTCTCCTTAACCCTGGTTGGGGAACCCAGGCTTAACAGACTACAACTCCCAGAATCCTCCAGCCAGAACCTTTAAGATGGGAGGACTACAACTCTCAGAGTTCCTCAGTCAGCACGCTTGAAGATGGGTGGACTACAACTCCCAGAATCCTCCAGCCAGAACCTTTAAGATGGGAGGACTACAACTCCCAGAGTTCCCTAGTCAGCACGCTTGAAGATGGGTGGACTACAACTCCCAGAATCCTCCAGCCAGAACCTTTAAGATGGGAGGACTACAACTCCCAGAATTCCCCAGTCAGCACACTTGAACATGGGAGGACTACAACTCCCAGAGTTCCCCAGCCAGCATGCTTTAAGATGGGAGGACTACAACTCCCAGAATCCTCCAGCCACATTGGGAGAGGAGTCCACGGGTTTTCTTTTCTTCTCCTTGCAGGCAACTTCAAGCCCAGCGAAGGGGGCCAAATCCTGAAGAAGTTCAGCGCCGTGGAGGCGGCGTGTCTGTCGGAGCTGATGACGGACGCCCTGCGCCCTTTTGTGCCCACCTACCATGGGGTGGCAGAAGTGGGTGGCGAACGCTACATCCAGATGGACGACCTTCTCCGCGGGCTCCAGCACCCCAGCATCATGGATTGCAAGATGGGCACCAGGTCTGACTGGCCTTCCTCGCAGGGCGGGCAGGGTGGGGTGGGAGAATGGGATCGGGGCCCCCTTCCAAACCTTCCTGGATCCAAAGGATCGTGCCGTAAGAAATGACCCCTCCAGACGGGTCGGAGAAGAGAGCGGGGAGCCCTCGGCTGCCCAGGGGAGGGAGGAAACGGTAGCTGACCTTTTCCTTATCGCCTGCCTAAGTGTGTGCATGCCCAGGCAGCAGCATCCATAATGCAGTGTGCCCCCCTCCCATTGGCCCCACCCTCTGCGCCCCGTTTTGGGCCTAGTAGGCCTCCCTGCAGCCTTCTGGGAGCAAAGATGGGGCTCGGGAGGTGCGCCCAAAACCGGGAGCATGTGGGAGCCTCCCCGGTCTCCCTGTGCTGCCCCTAAACCCCACCCGGCAAGTGTCTCACGCATGCAGCCTGCCCCGCGTGTGTGCACAGCAGAGATCGCTGGCTGGTGGGAGCCGCATGCAGATGTGCAGCGGAGCTGAGCTGGGGCAATGGCTCTCATGCCCATGTCTGTGTGCTACCTGTGGCACGCATGCCGTGCCTTCGCCATCACGGTCCTAACTTATCCGGCTGTTAAAAGAGACAGAGGGAGATTCCTCCTTTCAGACCTGCAGGGTTTTTTCTAGAACATACTCAAGCGTGGTCGTAAGTCAAGGACAACCTGTATTCATGAATGAATGGGAGGGGGAGTCCCAACTTACCAAGGCATCTTTCCTCCCGGTTGGCCAGAACGTACCTGGAGGACGAAGCGGGCAAAGGTCAGCCCCACGCAGCCCCCCGGCGAGACCTCTATCAGAAAATGGTGAAGATTGACCCCTGGGCCCCCACACCGGAGGAGCACAGCCAAGGAGCCGTCACTAAGCCCCGTTACATGCAGTGGAGGGAGAACAGCAGCTCCAGCACCTCTATGGGCTTCCGGATCGAGGGGGTTACGGTGAGTGGCCGAAGAAGGGCCCCCTCGGTATGCGTGCGCGCACACATGTGCCGCATGGGTGGGTGTATGTATGCTGGAGAAGGAGGTCTTCCGTCAACAGGGCAGGATACACGCTTTCCAAACTCTCTCAATTGAGCTGTGGTGATACAGTGGTTAGAATGCTGAAGGGCACCCTGACTCTGCCGAACTGCTAGCAGTTCGATGCTGACTGGCTCAAGGCTGACTGTCCTTGGGTAAAGTAGGGATCCGGATTGTTGGGGGGGAAATACGCTGACTGTGTAAGCTGCTTATAGAGGGCTGGAGCGTGCCGTGAAGTGGGATATAAGTCTATTCTGTTCTGCTTTTATTTTATCTTCTGGTTTTCTATTCTATTCTGCATTCTATTCTATTCTATTCTATTTTCTATTCTAATTCTATTCCCCATTCTATTTTATCCTATTCAGTATTCTATTAGATTCCATTTCATTCTACTCTATTTTATCCTATTCTGCATTCTGTTCTATTTTCTATTTTGGTTGACTCAGCCTTGCGTCCTTCCCAGATCAGTAAAATGAGGACCCAGATTGTTGGGGGTAACAGGCTGATTCTGTAAACCTCTGAGAGAGGGTGGTAAAGCAAGGTGAAGCGGTATCAGACATGATATTCTTCTGATTAAAATCGGAATTCCAATTCTTTGGGAAATCGCCCACCCCCCCTTTCCACCCTCCCCCCTTCTCCTCCTTCCCCTCCCCTTGGAGGCCCCCTGAGTCAGGAGTTGCGACCGCCAGCGCGGCTCCAGTCCCGCGTTGCCTCAGGAAGGGAAAGGCAAAAAGGAAGAGCTGCACTTTGCAACAGCGGCAGTGGCACTGGGGGCTCAGGCGCAGCAGCTCCCGGTTTTGCCTTTCCCTTCCCAAGGCAACACGGGACTGCAGTCGTGCGGAGCTGCGCCGGCAGTAGCAACTCCTGACAGCCCCAGCCGGGCACCTGAGCACAGCCTGGGCGGTGTGAGCGGAGGCCGCTGAGCGGCAGGAAAAGGGAGCTGGGCAGCCACGGACCTCTGTGCAACACGCCACCGCCCGGCCCTGGCGAGGGAAAGCAGCGGGCGGTCCCCGAGCGGCGGCCTCGGCCCCGGCCCCACCCCCAGGGAAGCGGCTGCCCAGCTCTGGAGCTGATCCACACCTGACTGGCTGGAAAGGAAGGGTGTGTAGCATTGGTGTTGTATGTGCGATTTCTTGGCTCGTGGTGCGGGGGTCTCTTTTGGCCAGCCCCGATTTTTTTTTTAGAGGGGAATATTATCCCTGGGTATGCCTAGTCTTAAGTGCTATTACTATTCTTATTCTAACCATGGCAGCACAGTGGTTAAAATACAGAATCGCAGACTAACTCTGCCCTCTGCCAGCAGTTCGATCCTGACCATCTCAAGATTGACTATTTTCCTTCCCTCCCTCCCTCCCTCCTAGTGGTTAGAATACAGAATTGCAAACTCTACCTCTTGCCAACAGTTCAATCCTGACCGGCTCAAGGTTGACTATTCTCCTTCCTTCCTTCCCTCGCTACCTCCCTCCTAGTGGTTAGAATGCAGTATTGCAGACTAACTCTGCCCCCGGCCAGCAGTTTGATCCTGACCATCTCAAGGTTGACTATTTTCCTTCTTTCCCTCCCTCCCTCCCAGTGGTTAGATTGCAGGCTAACTCTGCCCACTGCTAGGGGTTCAATTCTGATCGGCTCAAGCTTGACTTAGTCTTCCGTCCTTCCGAGGTTGTTAAAATGGGGACCCAGATTGTTGGGAGCAACAGGCTGACTCTGTAAACGGCTTAGAGAGGGCTGAAAATGTGAAGCAGTATATAAATCTAAGTGCTGTCACTATTGCTCTCTCTCTTTTTCCCTCTTTGCAGATCGAGGGGGGAACCGTGCAACGGGATTTCAAGCAGACACGGAGCCAGGATCAAATTATAGAGATCTTTTTGAAGTTTGTGAAGAATCGCATGGATGTGTTGGTGAGCCCTTGACCGAGGAAAGTGGGCAGAAGTCTTAGCTGAAAAGTGGGACCACGTTTCTGATCAGTGGCTGAGCTAAAATGTCATGAGGCAGATTTGATTTGGGGGTTTTTGGGGTAGAGGTCCATGGTGGTTCCTGAGCTTGGTTGTTTTCTTGCAGACGTTTCATTACCCAACTAGGGAACATCATCAGTGTCAGAAGGGAGTAGGGTTCACTCCCTGTTTACATAGAAGTGTTGGTGGGAGCATCCTTGCTTGTTCCTTGTTTAGCTTGTTTGTCTAAGTTGATAGTTCCTTGACTGGAGGGTTGTTTGTCTGGTGTTGATCTCTGCTTATCTGGGTGTTTGTTGTTGGCTGTTTTGGTCTGTTTCCTTTTGGGTGTTGTTTTTTTAATGGTTGTGCAAATGTTGCTTTATCTGTATGTGTCTGGTGATAGCTGAGTTCCAGGCTTCCAAGAGTTCTCTGTTGTTTTTGGACTTGGCTTGGTCTAGGATGCTCACAAGTTGCTTCTCTGACATACTGTAAGGTTCTTAGCTAATATCTTAGTTTATTAACTAAGTTTATCAGTGGTGATATTCAAAAACTTTTACTACCGGTTCTGTGGGCGTGACTGGGTGGGCATGACCATGTGACTGGGTGGGCGTGGCTTTTTTGCAGGCCCCACCCATTTTTGGGAGCTTCTTTGCCCCAGAGAAGCCTGGGGGGGGGGGCATTTTTGTTCCCCTAAGGCTCATCTGGGGATCTGGAAGGCAAAAAATGGAGGGGGGGGGCTGAGCTCCTCCCTCCATTTTTGGCCTTCCTAGGCCTCAGCCAGGGGAATCCCAGCACAGCTGATCTTATCGACAGCTGATTATTGGGAGGGGTGAATGTCAGGCAGGCGGGAGGGTGACCAGCCAGAACTTACCAGTTCAGCAACCCATGCCAAATTCTTGCTACTGGTTCACCCGATCCGGTGCAAACCAGCTGAATACCACCACTGAATTTTATTAACTTAGGTTCTTAGCTAATATCTTAGTTTATTAATTTTGAGGCCCACCACTTTGTCAAATTTCTCTATTTCTTCTACTAGTATTACCTCTGACTCAATCGGATTTTCTACAGAGAACACCAGATCGTCTGCAAAAGCCTGTATTTTAAATTCTTCCTTTTTAATCTTAATTCCCATAATTTCTTTTATTCTTCCTAATCTGCACTAATTTCTATTGCAAGGATAAAAATCAGAGGTGACAACGGACATCCTTGTCTTACTCCTTTAGTTATATCGAATTGTGTTGTGTTGTGTTGAACTGTGTAAAATGCAATCAAAATTAATTTTGTAAAAAAGGAAGAAAGAAAGATCAGAAGAATTGAAGAGACCTCACATTAATATGCTTACTATTAAATAGAATGCTGAAGTACACACACACACACACAAGATGACATTTAAGATGGGTGAACTTCCCAGCATAAATGGCTGGGAATTCTGGGAGTTGAAGTCCACCCATCTTAAAGTTGCCAAACACTGAAACACACAGCCGCGATGGTGCAGTGGTTAGAGTGCAGGATTGCAGGCTAATTCTGCCAACTGCCAGCGGTTCAATCCTGATCGCCTCCAGATTGATTCATCCTTCCGTCCTTCCAAGGTGGGTAAAATGAGGACCCAGATTGTTGGGGGCAAGAGGCTGACTGTAAACTGTGAAGTGGGATATTAAGTGCTGTTGTTTAATGATTCTCACTGTATTAAAATTGCTCTTATATTTGTTTTTGTTTTTTCCTGGCAAAGGATGTTTCAAAAAAGAGATTGGGGGGGAAGACACTGGCCCCCAACTCTTTCTGATTTAATATTTAATAAAGGTGCATATGATTAACGGTTGCAGGAACTGGGCCTGGCTAGTCTAGTGAAGAGAAGGACCAGGGATGACAGGATAGCATCTTCCAATATTTGAGGGGCTGCAACAGAGAGGAGGAAGGGGTCAAACTATTTTCTAAAGCATCTGGAAGCCAGACAAGGAAGAATGGATGGAAGCTGATTAAGAAGAGATTCAACCTGGAAAGAAGGAGAAACTTTCTGACAGGGAGAACCATCAACCCATGGAACAGAAGTTGCCTTCAGAAGTTGTGGGAGCTTCATCAGTGGAGGCTTTCAAGAAGAGATTGGACACCTGTCAGGAATGGTGTAGGGCCTCCTGCTTGTGCAGGGGGTTGGACTAGATGACCTCCAAGGTCCCTTCCAACTCTATTAATCCATTAATTCTCCTTGATTTGCAGAAAATCTACTTGGCCCGCCTGGAGAATTTATGCCAAACCTTGGATGAGTCCAACTTCTTCAAGAGGCACGAGGTGATTTGCTGGGGACCCCCTTGCCCCCCCCAAAAGGAGGAAAGCCGAGCACTTCTCAGCTCTCAAAGGGGGCGTGAGACCGAACTGTCCTATCCCACTACCCCAATTATAGAAAATAATCTGGGGGACCTTCTTCCCCCTACCCTTATTGTGGGTACCCAGGTTTGGACTGGAAGGTGTTGAGAAAAAGCAGGAAATTAAGCTCCGGGTTAGCATCTGGAGCAATTTTAAGGGGAATATTTTATCCAGATGAGTTTTCAACTCCCATAATTCCAAGCGCTTTGCTCAGGGGGATTGTGGGACTTGGCAGTTCCGCTAGACCCAAGATGGAAGAGGGACAGCTTAAAACACAGGCAACTACAACAGGGTTTTGTTTTGTATTTTACTTGTAAGGGAAACCTCCTCTAACCCAAGGGCTGCATTCACACAAAACACTGGGTCTGTGCGAGATCCTTGCATTTGCATGGATCTTTCAAGCTTGTTTAATTTGGGCCCTGGGTGGCCTTTAGTGCCTTGTGTCCCCATGTATCGTGACTCCATGTACAGTTTGACACGTTGTATAATCCAGGTCAGTGGATTATACAACCAGTGGGCTGGCGACCACTGGTGGTCCGTGAGAACATTTTGGTGATCCGCAGAGAAATGTCCTCCCCAAAACAATTAACCCTGGCTGCGCGAGAACACAAGGCTGTGCCGCCCACATGACCCGCGGGAACACAAGGATTGCCTCGCTTGCATTGCACACAACACGAGGTGCTGAGGGGGGGAACTTGTCCCACTCACCCCATGCTCCTGGGCTGGCCACCGGGCTGCTTCTTTCCGCTTCTTTCTTCTTCTGCTTTTGGCTGCAGGCAAGGAAAGCAGCCAAAGTCTTTCTTTCTCTCCCCCAAACTCCGCCAGAAATGAGACTTTGGGACCCTGCAAGGCCTCCTGCTCCAAGAGGCTGCGCCAGCAAAGACTCGTTTCTGGCGGAGTTTGGGGGAGAGAAAGAAAGACTTCTGCTGCTTCTGCTGCTTTCCTTGCATGAAGCCAAAAGTCTCTCTCTCTCTTTCTGCCCCCCCACCCGAACGGAGCTGGAGACGGTATCCTGCGATCCCAAATAAAGAACGATCGATCAGTAGGAAAACGGAGTGGGGAATTTTCCTGCAGACTTTTTGGGGGGATTTTTCCCAGGGTCCCTGGTCCGCGGGATTTAAAATTATGAGTTTGGTGGTCCCTGAGGTCCAAAAGATTGGCAACTCCTGATCCAGGTTTATATTCAATTAATCAGATATAAGAAAGTTGTGGGAACGCAGCCAGTCAAACTTATTTCTAACAGGGCACGTATAAACTTAATTTGCAAAACAAGCGGAGTCTAGTTCCTTTATGGCAGGGACTTCCTCAAAAGGCGACTTTTAAGAAGCCTGGACTTCAACTCCCAGGATTCCCCAGCTTGCAGTATTTGAAAAACATTGGGTTAGAAGGGCAGCTACAGCAACCTTACAGCCTGTGGAGTAAAATACAAAAAATACAAAAATACAAAACAAAAGCCTGTTGCAGTTGCCTGTGCTTTAAGCTGCCCCTCTTCCATCTTGGGTCTAGCGGAACTGCCAAGTCCCACAATCCCCCTGAGCAAAGTGCTTGGAATTGCGGGAGTTGAAAACTCATCTGGATAAAATATTCCCCTTAAAATTGCTCCAGGGAATTCTGGGAATTGAAGCCCACAAAATTGCCATAGTTTCCCGGGGTTTAGAGGAACGCTAGAAAGCAGCAGGGTTTTTTTTTTTTTTTTTTTTTGCATCCGGCAGGGTGAAAGAACTTTGTGCATGCTCAGGGGCAGCTCCACCCTGCTGCTTTAAAACAAACAGCACATCCATGTAGAAGTGGCATGTCTACAAACAAGAGCATTTAAACAGAGGGGAAAAAATGCAGGGCAAATAGCTGTTTTCTGTTTACATTGTCCGTAGTAGGATGGGTGGGTGTTCCTGCTTTATTTGCCCAGCTGCGTGAAGTATTTAACATTTGGCTTTCCCCAAAAATTGGCTCGTTTTTTTTCCAGGCTGGATGGCATTTCAAGAGTTGTTTGACTTTCTTTCCTTCCCCTTGGTCCTCTCTCTCTCTCCTTCCCTTTTTCTCTCCCTTCTCTCTCTCTCTTCCTTCCACTATTCCTTCCGTTATTCCTTTTTCCCAATCCTTCCATCTGCCATCTTTCTTCTTTTCCAATCTTCCTTCCTTTTTTGTCTTTCTTTTCTTCCTTCCTACCTCCTCCCATCCATTTTCTTTTCTTCCCTCCCTCCCACTGACCTCCATCTTCCTTCCCTTCCTCCCTTTGGCAACCTCTCCTTTCCCTCTCTCCCATCCATCCATCCTTCTTCCCCTCCCTTTCCTAACTTTTCCTTCCTTCCTTTCTTCCATCCTTTTTCCAATCCTTCCAATTTGCCATCTTTTCCAACCTTCCTTCCTTCTTTCTTTTTCCTTTCCTTTATTTTTCTTTTCTTCCTTCCTCCCATCTTCCTTCCTTCCCTCCCATTGACCTCCCTCCAACTTTCCTTCCTTCCTTTTGCAACCTATCTCTCCTTTCTTTCTCCCATCCATCTACCCATCTCCCTTCCATCCTTCTTCCCCTTTTTCTAACTTTTCCTTCCTTCCCTCCATCCCTTTTTTCCAATCCTTTCTTCTATCTGCCATTTTTCTTCTATTCCAACCTTCCTTCTTTCCCTTTTTTTTTCTTCCTTCCTCCATCCCTCCTCCCATCCATCCATCTTCCTTCCCTTCCTCCCTGCCAATTTCCTTCTTCCCTCTCTTTTGCAACCTATTTCTCCTTTCCCTCTCTCCCATCCATCCATCTCCCTTCCATTCCTCTTCCCCTCCCCTCCTTTTTCTAACTTTTCCTTCCTTCCATCCTTCCTCCTTCCCTCCCTTTTATACCCACCTTGCTCCCTCCCTCCCAGGTGATCGGGAGTTCTCTTCTCTTCCTCCACGACCAGAAAGGCCATGCCAGCATCTGGATGATCGACTTTGGCAAGACTCTCCCAGCGCCAGCCCACTCCCACCTTCACCACGACGTGGCTTGGACCCCCGGGAGCCACGAAGACGGCTACCTGATCGGCCTGCAGCACCTGACCCACACCATCCGGGCGACTCTGGCCAGAGCTGAGCAGAGCCAGGAGCCTCTCCTGGGCCCCTCCTGAGCCTGTGGCCCCTGGCACACAGCCGAGAGTGGTGGAAAAGAGACCCGGTCTCCCCCCTGCCTCCCCCGGGCGAGGGCAGCCGTGCTGCTTGGGGAGGGGGCAGCTGCTTTGCCAGAACGGTGGAGGGAGCCGGGACCCCCTTGCAACATCCCAGATCTTGCCAAAAAGCTGTGACCTGCTGGCTGTTGGGATTGCAACCGCACCAGAAACACAACAGAAGGATTTTGTGGCTAATGGATGTAATTTCCTCTCCAGCCTTCCAGTTCCTTTTCCTGCTTACCTCCCCTCCACCAATGGCTCCCCAAAGTGGTCTCTCATTTCCTGAGGCCATTTTCAGGCCCCTCCGTGGTGGGGCTGACCTCCCTCCCCCCTTGGAAAAGCAGCTACAGCAAGGGGGGGCACGGGAATCCCAAACGAAAAGAAGAATCGTAGCGAAGTTGTTCACACAGGATTTTCACAGGAAGGGGAGATTCAGAACCGGGGATCGCCCAGAGTTTATCCGCTGTGAACCAAATCGCTGTTTTGCTCTGTCTGCCCCGACTTTGCAGTTTTCATGCAACCTGCCGGAGCAAAAGCTGGCTGTGAGGCCCAGACTTTGGCAAGGCTGGGTCATCTGCAAGTCAGGGTGTCACACATGTACACACCCCCTGTACAAGTCAGAAACTTGTAACTTTGCAAAGATGCAACCTCCTCTTGGGAGGTTGGGTTGAGATGAATTAAAAGCCAGGCAGGGGGGCCTTTTTTCAGTTCTTATTACAAAGAAAGTAGAATTTCTTCCAAATATCAAAGGAAATTCATTTAGGCCAGGGGTTTTCCAAGCTGGGTAGACTGGGTGACACTTTAGACTTCAACATGGTGGCAGGGGCGTTCTGGGAACTGAAATCCTGGCTGAAGCATTCTGGGAACTGAAATCCTGGCTGGGGCATTCTGGGGGTTGAAATCCTGGCTGGGGCGTTCTGGGAGTTGAAGTCCTGGCTGGGGCGTTCTGGGAGTTGAAGTCCTGGCTGGGGCGTTCTGGGAGTTGAAGTCCTGGCTGGGGCGTTCTGGGGGTTGAAGTCCTGGCTGGGGCGTTCTGGGGGTTGAAGTCCTGGCTGGGGCATTCTGGGAGTTGAAGTCCTGGCTGGGGCGTTCTGGGGGTTGAAGTCCTGGCTGGGGCGTTCTGGGAGTTGAAGTCCTGGCTGGGGCGTTCTGGGAGTTGAAGTCCTGGCTGGGGCATTCTGGGAGTTGAAGTCCACCCCTCTTAAAGTAGGCCCAGTTTGGAGACCCCTGACTTAGGCGATCAAATCTGCTTTTTTCCTCCCTTCCAAGCTCAGCTCACCATTCTGGCCTCCAATTCCACAGCACAATGTTCTCTGTATTCTCTGCAACACAACCCCACACAAATGGGCAGCTGCTGCAGAAACTCCACTCTGGCCATAGGCAAATCTGCCTCTCCCCCACCCACCCCCCAAAAAAACACCTTGCAGGCCCAGCCTCCAAGTTCAAGCCTTATCATAGAAGTAGCTGTTGACAAAACCCAAGTTTCTAGTCCTCAGGGGGAAAAAAATTCAGGGAAAAGCTTGGCAAAGCCATAGGCGGCAGTGGACACTGAGGGGCCCTTTTTCTGCCTGGATTTTGGCCTCCCTTTGCAAGGGGAGGGGGCGAGCAGGGACAGGATGGCTCCCCCTCCTTCCCCATGGCTCAGTCTGGGGCCAGTTGGCTAAAGGGACTGGTTTTTTTCCTCAGTTCTGCAGCTTTGCCAGCCTCAAATGTGAGGTTGCCAGAGAGATGGAGAGCCAGGGGCGCGTGGGAGGCAGGCAGGCATCCAGGGAGAGGAAAATAAAAAAGGGCTGGGGGGGGGGCAGGATAAGCAGCCTTGGGAGACAGGAGAGCCTTTGTTGCCTTTGAGTGACAGTGGCCATTTGCAAATCCAAAGCCCACGGTGGCCGCTTTCTCAGAGCCAGGGAGTGTCTGGGGGGGGGGGCAGCTGGGTGGCAGAGACAGACCAGGGAAGCGGCTCACCCCAAGCCTCCAGAGGGTTCCGAGGGGGGCTCGGGCGGCAAGGCCCGCGTGCAAACCTTGACTGGGGGTGGTAGGGAGGGGGATGTGAGCTTTGAATGCAATGGGGTCAGGATAACAGAGTTGGAAGGGACCTTGGAGGTCTTCTAGTCCAGCCTCCCCCCCTGCCCAAACTCATGAATTGTAAGGCTGCAAAAGGACCCTGGAGGTCTTTTAGCCCACCCCCCCACCCAAGAGCCTAAAATCATAGAAGGATAAGCATTGGGAGGGAGTTTGGAGGACTTCTGGAGAGAAGCTCCACTGTTTAATTGTCACTTTCAGGAAATGCTTCCTTAAGTTCCATCTTGCGCCTCTCCAGCATTAGTGTCCCCCCCCCCCAGTTGCTTCTTGTCCTGCCTTCTGGGGCTTTTGGAGAGCAGGTTGGAAAACAGTCCCCACCCCCCACTTCTTTATAGGAGCCCCTCAAATATTCTAAGGCTGCTCCCAAGTCTCCCCTGGTCCTCCTTTTCACCAGTTCCTGCAATGGGAACCTATTCCTGCAACTATGCAGGCAAGGAAGAAGCTGCAAAGCTGCAGCAGGGAGAGCTTGCGTGGGCTGAGCAAGGAGGAACCGCTTTCTGGGTTGTTACTGCTACTACTCTGACAGGAAAGGGGCTGAGTAATCTCACAGGGGGAGGGGGAGGGGGGAGGAGGGAGGGAGGTGGCTGGGAATCTCTGCTCAAGCAATCCGGAAACCAGAAATTTCCTTCTCGGATGGCGCCGGCTGCCCCCTGCTGGCCGGTCTCTGCTCTGCCCTCACTTGGCGTAATATACCGGTAGTCCTCGAGTTACAGCCAAAACAGCCTCACATTCCTCTGGCTAAAGGAGTCCATCAGCTTTGCGCCCGTTTTACGACCTTTCACGCTGACTTAAACCAAGGACTCCCTTAGCCAGAGCAAGTGAAGTGAATCACATGGTCGTTAAGCAAGCCTGGCTCCTTCCCCGTGGACTTTGCTGGCCGGAAGGTCACAAAAGGGGATCAGCTAACCCTTCTGGGGGACCCTGCAAACCATCATAAATATGAGTCAGTTGCCTCCAAATTTGGATCACGTGACCCTATTGGTGGGAGGGGGATACGGCACCGGTCGTTAAGTGTAAAAAAAACGGGCATTTCCCCTCTCCCCACAGTGTCCTTGTGACTTCAGATGCTCACGAAATGACTTTGAATAAGGTTGCCAATGGTTCTCAACTTACGACCATGGCTGGGCCTGGGACATCCATCGGTAAGCCATGTTAAGTGAGCTATCCTGTGACCTGACTTTTTTTTTTCTGCTGCTGCTACAGTGGTTAAAGAGAACAATGCTACCGTTAAGTGAATCAGATGGTCGCTACATGAATCTGGCTCGCCCCAACTTTCTCTGTTGGAAGCTGGCTGGGAAGACTGCAAATGGCCGCTCCAGGGATACTTGCAACCAGGGTAAATGCATGGTGGTTGCCCAGAAGCCCAAATTTTGATCACATAACTGGGGATACGATGGTGGTTATAAGTGTGAGGGTTTCAGGCAAGTCATTTTTTCAGGGCTGCTGTCATTTCAAATGCATTCATAAGTTGGGGACTTTGTACCGCCCTCCGTCTCTTCACTGACCCCTTCCTGCATCTGATTGAAGTCTGGTTAGGTCTAGGCAGCAATTTAACCAGGTCAGATCTAAGGTCAAGAAGCAATTGAACCAGGTCAGACCCAAGGTCTAGCAGCTAACCTTTGCAAAGCAGGCTGAATCTGGTTAGTTTGGGTTTAGGTTAGCCTACCGAATGGCCGAGACTTTCCGTTAACCTTGGGGTCAATTCAGGAAGTGGGTTTACTACATCGTGTAAATGCCACCTTCAAGCTATAAATAAGCGAACCATATTTTTGCCTGGCTCACCCAGTAAGCAATGGAGCAGAGAGGGTGGAAGGAGATGCCATCCCTTTTGCAGACAATAACACCAACCTGGGGAAATTGCTGACACCTTGGAAGTTAAAGTGAAGCTACAGAAGGATCTGGACAGGTTTGAGCACTGGATCCCATCCAACAAAAGTGCAGTTCCTTGGTGAGAAAAAGTTTTAAGGTTTTACACTTAGGTAGGAAAAAAACAAATTCATACATACAGAGCGGGTGGCACCTGGCTCAGTGGAAGTACAGGTAATGTACTATAGATGATAGGCTCAAGATCCAGATGGATGTTGACAGACTTAAACCCTGGGCCCTATCTCACAAAATGAAATTCAATGTAGAGGAAAGTGAAGTCCTACACTTAGGCAAGAAAAACCCAAAAGTGCACATATGGATAGGATGAAATGAGGCTTAATAGCAGGAACTGGGAGAGGGATCTTGGAGTCTTAGTGGACAACCAGCTAAATAGGAGCCAACAGTGTGTGGCGGCAGCCAAAAAAGCCAATGCAATCCTAAATTGTATTAACAGAGGGACACAATTGAGATCAAGGGAGGTACTAATACCACTCTGTAAAGCCTTAGTAAGGTCACACCTAGAGTACTGCATCCAGTTTTGGTCCCCACATTATAAAAAAGAGGTTGAGACTCTAGAAAAAGTGCAGAGAAGAGCAACCAGGATGATGAGGGGATTGGAGGCTAAAACATACAATGAAAGGTTGCAGGAACTGGGCCTGGCTAGTCTAGGGAAGAGAAGGACCAAGGATGACAGGATAGCGTCTTTCAATATTTGAGGGGCTGCCCCAGAGAGGAGGAGGGGGTCAAGCTATTTTCCAAGGTACCTGAAGGCCAGATGAGGAATAATGAATGGAAACTGAACAAGGAAAGACACAATCTGGAAATAAGGAGGAATTTTCTGACATTGAGAGCAATCAATAAGTGGAACAGAAATTGCCTTTGGAAGCTGTGGGAGCTTCATCCCTGGAAGCTTTCAAGAAGAGACTGCCAGAAATGTCAGGAATAATGTAGGGTCTGCTTGGTCCAGGGGCTGGACTAGAGGACCTACAAGGTCCCTTCCAACACTGTTAATCTGTTAAAACATCATGTGAATACTAATATATGTAGTCTTCAAGTTACAACCACAATTGAGCGCAAGATATCTGCTGCTAAGTGAGACATTTGTTAATTGAGCTTTGCCCCATTTTATGACTTTTCTTGCCGCAGTTGCTAAGTGAATCGTCACTTTTGTTAAATTAGGAACCTGGTTAAGTGAATCTGGTTTCCCCATTGACTTTTTTTTAACAGATATTTTTTTAAACAGATTAACAGAGCTGGAAGGGACCTTGTAGGTCATCTAGTCCAACCTCCTGCCCAAGCAGGAGACCCTACACCGTTTCTGACAGATGGTAGTCCAGTCTCTTCTTGAAAGCTTCCAGGGATGAAGCTCCCACCACTTCCGAAGGCAAGTTCTGTCCTTTGCTTGTCAAAAGGTCATAAAAGGGTCATAAACGTGATCCTTGGACACTGCGACTGTCATAAATATGAACCAGTTGTCAAGCGTCTGAATTTTGATCAGGTGACCAGGATGTTGCAACAGTTCTTAAGTGTGGAAAATGATCACAAGTCGTATTTTTCAGTGCCACTGAAACTTTGAACTAGGGAATCTGAAAACTTGGTAAGTGTAAGACTTGTGAACTTCAACTCCCAGAATTCTTCCTCCAATCATGTTAGCTCAGGAATTCTGGGAGTTGAAGTCCACAAGGCTGAAACTTGCCAAGTTTCAAGATCCTTGTGATAGATGATAGAGACATACATATATAGATAGATGATACTTAAATATGGTAGGTACGGAAAGGGAGAGAGAGAGATGATAGGTGATTCAGGGGTCTTCAAACTTGACAGCTTTAAAACTTGTGGACTTCAACTCCCAGAATTCCTCCTCCTCCAGTCATGTTAGCTCAGGAATTCTGGGAGTTGAAGTCCACAAGCCTTAAACTTGCCAAGTTGGAAGACCCTTGCTTTGAATGATCAGTAAATTGTAAACAGAGGACTCTACCTGGACCACTTTATAGCACAGGTGAAATACCCTATCAGTTCTGGTCACAATACAAATCGAAAGATCTACCAAACAGGAATTTGGGCTTGATCTAACCCTGGCAAGATTAACCCATCATAGATTGGATTTAAGCAAAGCTAGGATTAAAGAAACTCATTTTGTTTTGTTTTTTTAAGAAAAAAACCTTGTTTAGATACATCACACATTTGGCCTCAAAACAATAAACCATCTTTTTGCCTCAACATTCTGAGCTGGATCGCAGGATATGCTAAAGCAGGAGAGAATTCCCAGAAAGTCCCCAAAACAAAACACCCCCCTCCCCCCCAAAATAGTCAAAATGCCATTCGGGCAACTGCAGGACAGCCGGCTCAACTCTTTGGAACGCGGCTCCTTTGCACACGCCTCTTTGAATCACAGCGATGGCAACCCAGCGTGGCCCCCACCTGGTCTGGAAATCTGTCCGGTGGTTCCTCTTCCTGCCACGCGGGCCACGGAAGAACCGGGTGAAGGCAAACGCCACGGCCGTAATATCGGGGTTTTCCAGGCTGGCCCCAATCCAAAGAGCCCACCTGCCCGCAATTAAGCCAGGATCTGACCAGGATCCAAGCAAGCGAGAGCATGAAAACGAGTCACATCCTATTTAACCTCAAAGTTGTTTTTCTCTCCCCTCCTCCTCCCCCCCCCGAGTGCCTTTGTGTGTGGGGGGTGGAGGAAACACAGTTGCAGACCATGCATCAAATGGAGGGGGGGAGCGAGACCCCCCCCCCGAAAAGTACAGAAAGAAGGGTGAGGCGGGAGGAGATGGCCGCTGACCTCTCACGAACTGTGCAGGATGTGCAGGTGTTGAGGCCATATTAAAGCCTCTTCCCTCACAGGTATGGCCAACTCCTCCGTGGCTGTGCAAATGACCCTGCGGGCCTGGGTCCGTGGTTTGGATCCATGGGCGGGGGGAGGAACCCCCCCGCTAATCCTGGGTCTCTTCCAAGCGCCATTTGAGAGATTCTTCCTTCAGGGCATCAGGTTTGATCTGGTTGCGCATACCGCCCAGGAGGTTGGAGGTGGCCTCGGAGGCCACAATCAGTGGCTTGACCACGGTGGGAGGGATCTGTCGCAGGACGCCGCCCACAGCCCCCGTGATGCCCTTCTGCTCGTGCCCACGAGCGGCCACGTCGCAGATGGTCTGGGCCGTGTCTAGGACGCCCTAAGGAGGGGGAGGAGACAGGAAAGAGGAGTTGGAGGCAGGGTGTCCTGCCCCTGTCGGAGTCTAAATCCGAGGAGGAAGCCGAAGGGCGTCTGACAGGGAGCGGGAGTGTGGCTCCGTTGGCTATGGAGGAAACTGGGGAAGGGCAAAATCTGGCTGGGCAGAGCAGGGGAGAGGTAGAACAAAGGAGAGGGGGTTCAGAGGAAGACCCTCTCTTCATCCTAGGGCACGCAGGGTGAAATGGAGAAGGGAGCAACATGATACGTGGCTTACGGGGGAGGAAAGGGCCCTGATTCCCTCCATTAGCCACACTTGGGAATGAGAGTCTAAAAGAGATGCATGCTGAGTGCGGCGTCTGCTGGCAACAAACATGAGTTTACTTTGCTTATCTGCGTTCCTGACATCCTCCCAACCATGTTGAATTACTGCCCTTCATGTCTGGAATTCTTGCTCCTGCCCTGCCGGACGAATTACCTCACTTTGCCTTGACTGAACTTAGTTACAGTTTGTGCTGACCATGTTTTGAACTTGATTTTTTTGCAGCCAAAGGCTGTTCCTGGGAGAGTTTTTCTCAACCTGGAGTTGAAGTCCAGAAGCTGGCTGAGGAATTCTGGGAGTTGAAGTCCACAAGTCTTAAAATGGCCAAGTTTGGGGACCTCTGGCCCAGTCTCCGAAAATCAAACAGGATTGAATAAAAGTTGGAGGAGGGGGGGGAATAGAAAGAGGATGTCAGACCACCCCCGCTAGCCAAAAATGGGGCTAAATCTCTGCCCCCAACCCTCGTCTGCAACCCCAGGGAGGATTACCTCACGCATGGTGTCGTAGGCCTTGGCTACCCCCTCGCGTAGATCTGCCGGCTGATGGCCCCGCCGTAGTTTACGGGCGTACTTCCTGTCCGGCAAAGAGCGAGATGGCGGAGCCGTGGGAGACAAAATGTCATAGACGGTCTCGGCCGTGGCCTGGATGGGGGAAAAGAGAGAGAGAGGGAAAGGTTGGCCATCTACAGGGAAGGGAGGGCTGACTTTCCCACGGGGAACGGACATGCTGGGGGTCTAGGTCAGGGGTGGGCAGCCATGGCGACGGTATAACCTGCGGACTTCAATTCCCAGAATTCCTGTGCTTCAATTCCTGTGAATTGAAAGTCTACAGGTGGTGCAGTTGTATTCTGGGAGTTGAAGTCCACAGGTGATACAGTCGCCATAGTTGCCCACCCTTGAGTCTAGATTCAGCTTCTCCCCCACCCACCCACCCATTTTGGGCTGGGCTTTGGCAGACCCACTCCTGCTCTCCCTCCCTGAGCTGACCCTTCCCCGGCAACCTGAATCGCTTGCACCAGCCGGTTGCTGAGCTCCAGGGCCGCTGAGGCGGTGGAGGTGCCGAAGGAGGCGGCGCCACGCTGCAGGCCACGGATGATGCGCCCGTCTTTGCGGTACTGCTCGATGGGCAGCCAGAAAAGGTCCCGCAGGCCATGGACTGATTGGGGGGAGGGAGGAGGAGGAGAAAAAGGGAGGGGGTGAGGAGAAGGAAGCCATGCAACCCACCCACCCGCTTCCCGCTGAAATGCTGAGCGGAGGGGGCACTCACAGAGCTGCACAAAGGAGTGCATGGGCCCGACTCCTCCCAGGATGCCCGGCAGCTGGTTTTTACGGATGTCCGTCAGCCACTCGGTCAGGGCGTAGCTGACCACCTTCTCCACCCCAAGCAGCCTGGAAAGAGAGAGGAGGTACACAGTAGTACTCAAAACTTACAACCATTCATTTAGTGGCGATTTGAAGTTACAACGGGGCCAACGTGTTCACGCCGATGACTGCTGCAGCATCCCCACGGTCACCTGATCAAAATCCAGGCACTTGGCAACTGGCCTGTATGTATGACACGTTGAGATATAAGATTTAATATGAATCAGCACAGCATGAATATTGCCCTTTTAAGACGAAGAATGGGTCCACAGAAGTCTTTACCCAGGAGCGGGACTCATTTTTTTCAACAACTGGTTCTGTGGCCGTGGCTAGGTGGGCGTGGCTGCTTCTCTTTTTTGGCAGCCTTCGCAGTGCCCCTTTTTGCCTCCTGAGCGAAGCAGTAAGACAGCAAGGGGGATCCCGGCACAGCTGATCATTGGAAGGGGAATAAAAAAAGAAAGACCTTAAGGAGCGACTAGGCAGGGGACAATGCACTGAGCAATGTTGCGCATGCAAAATAAGGACTGACTGGGCGGGGAGGGGAGGGGCCACCCAAGGGCACGATTTGCCAGTTCTCTGAACTGCGCAGAATCATCACAACGGGTTCTACAGAACCGGTCTGAACCAGTAGAATCCCACCCATCTTTACCCCTTTAAGAGGTGTCTATATAAAGGCAGCCATTAGAGGGGATGTTTCTCTCTCATGTCCAGTATCCATTGCAGAGTTCTCCGTGTAGAGTTAAGAAGATTGATTGCTTGCCAAGGATTTGCCTACCACATATATTTCTGTATATGTCTTGTATATAAACCACCATTAAATGTCTAGATCTCTTGTGTGCTGAGTTCTATGGGTGATCTCATAGTAACGGTCAGGCTGCAAACACTCTGACATGACAGTTGCAGTGTCTCGGTGGGGGGTGGGGGTGGAGTCCCACGATTCCCCTTTTGCACCCTTCCCAGTCAGCTTCCAACCCACAAACTCAAAGAGGGGGAGAGCAGGGTTTGCTTAATGACAGCAGGATTCACTTAATGGCAGCAGGGATTGGTTTTGCAGCGATGGCAAGATAACAAACATAATATGTTTATTCTGACAGTGGAACACAAACGGTTTCCTGGGCTTGACAAAAAGGCTAAAATGTAAAGAAAGTGTGTTTGTGTGTCCCTGCAACACTCTGAGGTCATCAAAAGAGCCCAAGTTAATACTCATGAAATGCTATTTGTGTGCCTGTATGTGGTATCCTGGTTAAATAAGTTGTGGGGGTTTTTTAGGTCAGGGATCTTCAAACTTGGCAAGTTTAAGACTTGTGGACTTCAGCTCCCAAAATTCTCCCGCCAGCTCTGCTTTTTGAAGCAAGTTCCCTATTTTAATCGTTCTCGAGCTCATTAGGTAACAGCTTTAAGCTATTACTGGTTCCTTCTGTTGCTTGCAACTGAAATATTATTGGTGCTGTATTCAAGTTCTTTCCTCCAATAAATCAAGCACTCAAAAGATTTAATATGTACAGTATAGAATAAAGGAAATGCAATATTTTTTTATAAGTGGAAAGCATATTGGAATGAAACATGAAAGCATAGCTGGCTGGAGAATTCTGGGAGTTGAAGTCCACAAGTCTTAAAGTTGCCAAGTTTGGAGACCTTTTTTTTGCAATAAACAGATCAAGCAGGAAAAAAAAAAACTAAAAACACTCGGAAGTCCTTTGTAAGCCACCCTCTTTCCTGGCCTCGTATATACCCCCCCTGCCCAACATTTCTGACAGATGGCAGTCCAGTCTCTTCTTGAAAGCCTGCAGATAACATCCAGAAAACTTCCAGGTCATATGTATTGTGAGAAGCCTGCCCCACGCTTCCCTGACCCCTAAGTAAGAGAGGGGGCTATTTACCCATGGCGACAGCAGAGCCTCTTCAGTTTCAGCTCGGAGCAGTTGAGTTGAGCCAAACCGATCAGAATACCAGCGAAGGTGCCCTGGAGGAACCGGAAGCAATGAGGGAGGGATTTGTTTATTTTTTAAACAAAGTTTGAAATGTTTAATTCCAAAATGTGAATAATTGTTATACGCTGCTTTTATAGTTTGAAGTTTTTGATGTATACTGTCCAGAGTCCCTCTTTGGAGGGAGGCTGGCGGTGGAGTAATGTGAAAGACAAATAAATAAAATGAATGAAATGTTATTGTAAACTCAATCAGAACAGAGTTGGAAGGGACCTTCGAGGTCTTCTAGTCCAGCCCCCTGCTCAAGGAGACCCTATATCATTTTAGACAGGTAGTTGTCCAGTCTCTTCTTAAAAGCCTCCAAGTGATGAAGCACCCACAACTTCTGGTGGCCAGCAGTTCCTCTGGTTAATTGTCCTCATTGCTAGGAAGTTCCAGGCTGTTTCTCTCCTTGATTAGTTTCCATCCATTGCTTCTTGTCTTGGCTTCTGGTGGTTTGGATAATAATTTGACCCCTTCCTCTTCTTTGGGGCAGCCCCTCAAATGCTGGAAGTCTGCTAATCCCCGGTTGTATAAACAGAGGCATAGAATCCAAATCACATGAAGTTTTGGTACCTCTTTATAAAGCTTTAGTAAGGCCACACCTGGAATACTGCACTCCGTTTTGGTCCCCCACGTTGCAAAAAAAAGGTTGAGACTTTGGAAAAAAGTTCAGAGAAGAGCAATTCAGATGATTAAAGGCCTGGACACTGAAGCATATGAAGAACGGTTGTAGGATTTGGGTCTGGCCAGTCTAGAGAAAAGAAGAATTGGGGGGGGGGGGAGAACATGATAGCAGCATTCCACCATTTGAGGGGCTGCCTCAAAGAAGAGGGGGAGGGTGTCAAATTATTCTTCAAAGCACCAGAAGGCAGGAGAAGAAACAACGGATGGAAACCAACCAGGGAGAGAAGCAACCTGGAATTAAGGAGAAATTTCCTGCCAGGGAGGACAATTAACCACTGGAACAGCCATTTGTCTGAAATGGTGTAGGGTCTCCTGCTTGAACAGGAGGTTGGACTAGAAGACCTTCGAGGTCCCTTCCAACTCTGTCATTCTCTGATTCTGTTAACTTGGGGGGGGGGGGGAAGGGCTCGGTGTGGCTTAGCTACCCACCACCTGGTCCACGCTGACGTGCTTCCCGTGGTAATCCAGCCAGATGGGGACCTCGGAGGTGAACCGGAACTCCCTGAGGAGGAAGAGAGAAGAAGGGCCGGTAGGTAGGAAGGCCGTGCTCGTTTCTGGGAGGCAGGGAAAGGATTTCACCCCCGTCTTTAATGGGAAATCTGTTGTCAGTACCCCAAGGAGGTCTGTAATAACACTCAACCGTTGCTAAGTGAACAATCGTAAATCAAGGACTACCTGTAATTAACACACACACACACACACACACATATATATATATTTGTTTTCTTAACTTTTTGCGGGTATTTACACGCATGGCATTCAGTTTTGTTCGGGTATTTTCCTGCATCATTATAGTTGTGCTTTTAAAGTTGTAGCAACGTTTCGGCAGAATCTCATCTGCCATCATCAGGCTTCTGGTGAAATATATATATATATTTCTCTCTCTCTCTCTTTCTCTATACCTGTCTGTCTGTCTCTCCCTTTCTCTTTCTGTCTCTCTCTTTCTCTTTTCTCTCTGTCTCTCTTTCTCTCTGTCTGTCTCTCCTTTTTTCTGTCTTTCTCTCTCTCTCTTTTTCTTTGTATGTCTCTCTCTCTCTCTTTGTCTCTCTTTTTCTCTCTCTCCCACACACACATACACATACACATACAAAAATATGAAAACACAACACCTTCAGAACTTTTTTAGCAAAACCCTAGCTTGCTCGTCTCATTGCTCCAGTCTGGAAATGCTAAAATTTCAAAAATTAGATTAAAGCTAGATTATTATTTCCCCAACTTCAGCAAGTTGGAAGACGGATGGGCTTTAACTCCCACAGTTCCCCAGCCAGCCTAGCTTCTTGCTGAGGTTGGGAAACGGTGTTCGATCCGAACTCCAGATGGGCATCCTTTGTTCCCCATCCATTTTCCCACCCTTATGATCCCCCCAGCCCTGCCTGCCCCCCTACCGGAAATAAATGGGCTGCTCAGAGGAAGAGGAAGCATTGGAGCTGTTTTCACTGGTTGTGGTCTCCACTGAAGTTGCCATCATCCTCTCGGCTGCCTCCGAGTCCTTCCCTGGGGACTCGACCCGACCTGAGGGAGGGAAGGGGTGACTTCTTTTGGAAGGCCATTTTGTCCCACAAATTCCTCGCAACCCTCCTCTGCACACCCAGGAATTGAGACAAGCACCCATCGTCCCCGGCCAAAGAAAGACAAATGCAGGAGGAATTCCAATCCAGGCTGGGAGGTCGTGCAAAGAGTTTGGCCCTCTTGATAGGGCAAAAGCTACATTTCCCAGCGTCACTTTCTACCAACCAGGTGGCCTAGCTCACGGGTCCACAACCTGTGGGCCGTAGCCCACTGCCGGGCTGTGGCCTAATCACCACTGGGGTGTGGGAGTGGCTGGCCGCTATGCACACATTCATGTATGGGCACGGCCCCACTTGCACAATTGTCGGTGCCAGTGTTGTGCGCAATACGGCCCCACTCGCACAAACATCGTTGTGGGTCCTTGTGTGAACGTCACATGTATTCACAATCCCACACTCAAGCAAGCCTCGTTGCGTGTGTTTGGGTCCCGAGGACGGAAGGCTAAGTCAACATTAAGCCAGTCAGAATTGAACCAGTGGCAATGGGCAGTTAGCTTGCAATACTGCATTCTAACCACTGATAGAGAGATAGAGAGATAGATGGATGGATGGAGGGATGGATGGATGGATGGGTAGATGGATGGATGGATAGATGATAGAGGGAGGGATAGAGGGATAGACACATAGATAGATAGATAGATAGATAGATAGATAGATAGATAGAGGGATAGACAGACAGACAAACAGACAAAGGGATAGGTGGAGAGGGAGGAAGATAGATAGCAATAGCAGTAGCCCTTAAGCTTTATATACTGCTTCACCATGATTTTACAGCCCTCTCTAAGCCGTTTGCAGAGTCAGCCTATTTGCCCCCAACAATCTGGCTCCTCATTTTACCCACCTCGGAAGGATGGAAGGCTGAGTCGACCTGGAGCCGGTCAGGATCGAACCACCGGCAGTCAGTAGAGTTACCCTGCCATCCTGCCCTCTAACCCCTGCGCCACCATGGCAACGGGGGGGGTCCTACCTTCAGATCCGGCTTCCATGGGCATGACAGGGTTGATGCTGGCCGCCACACTGGTGAAAAAGTCTTTGAGGAAGAACAAGGCATCCTGCAAGGAGGAGAAGAGCAGCGAAGGGCTGAAGAGACGTTTCCCTCCCTTGGAAGCACCAACCCAGGTGCCTCCCGACTCTCAGGGGGACCAGAGACAAAATACAACCAGGTGAGCTCACTCTACAGGTGCACTTCATCTTACAAGAGTTCCCTCAGCAACTGTCTGAAGTTAGAATGGCACCCAAAAAGGGACTTAGGACCGTTTTGCAAACTTATGGCCATTGTAGCATTCACACACGGTCGCCTGATTTCCTTTTTGGATGCATGGCAACCGGTTCCTATCTATGACGGTGGCCATATCCCAGGGTCATGTCATTCCCTTTGGCGACCTTCTCACCCAACCAAAGTCAACGGGGGAAGCCAGATTCGCTTTAGAGCCGTGTGACTCATTGAACCACCGAGGTGTGATTCGCTTAACCAACGTGGCAAGGGAAGTCATACATATGGGGCAAAACACACCGAACAATTTTTTTTCACTCGTCAACATAAATTCTGGGCTCAATTGTGATCGTAAGAAGAGGATGTTCTGACCCAAACCTGGTTCCACGAGAGTAAACACAAGACAAAACCTTTTACTGTTTCATTTACTAATCCTGTTTCTTCACAGATCAAAGGCTGCTTCCCACTAATTAGCTCCAACAAGAAAGAGCCTTGCCAAGTTTTTGCAAGGCTGCCAAGAACAGATAAACTTCCTAAACGATAAATCCAAGAGTCTCCAAATACCAACTCAGATATTCTAACGTCCACCAGGCTCCAGTATCAAATAACTTTGCCTTCTGCAAAGAACTCCGGTTTCTCAGCTGGCTTTTATCTCTTAAGGGAGGGGCCATTACCTTGCAGCCTGACTCCCGAGTCGCCCATGCTGCTGCAGCTGCTCTTTGAGCAGCCCTGCGCATACACGCACTGAGCACAGGCTCCTCTTCCTCACTGCTGCCAGCCTCCATCATCTCCACTCCCTGATGGTCCTGGCCCCATCCCTGCATCCCACGCAGGCCCCTCCTCCGAGTCCTCGCTCTCCGAGACCTCAGCCATCCACACACCTGCTGCCCGCAAACCACAACAGGGGACTACCTGTACTTATATTGACAGAAGCTTGCAGTTCTCCCCCATTTCTTTTGCAGCCTGAGAAACTAGGGAGGGTCTCTTCTGAACCTTTTTCTTCTCCCATTATACCGCTCTGGACTAACTTGTCCCTTATCTAAATGCTCCTGAGACGGGCTTTCTTGCCCTGTTTTCCCAAGGTCTTTCCCACATACCCTGGTCCTTCCCAAGGGAGACTGAAAATGTCAGCCAGAGCTGCAAAAGTGGAAGAATCCAAACGCCCCCTCCTCTTCCCATCTTGGTTTAGCCCCATTCATGTCAAGGGAGGTACCAGTAGTGGAGTTGCAAGGAACTACATTCTCCCACCATCTCACAACTCCTGCCTGAGGTTGTCCCCTCCCCACACAGAGGGGCATCCCTTACCTGGTCTATGTTGAGTCGGAGAGGCATCAGGGAGACCCTCAGGCAGCACTCGGGACCTCCCACGCCAGCTTCAGGGCAGACATGAAGAGCTTTGATAGTAAGCTGGGGGGGAAAAAGAGAAGAGAATCGGAATTTCTGTCTGGGTAATTCTGGCAGTTTTAACAGATTCACAGAGCTGGAAGGGAACTTATAGATCATCTAGTCCAACCCCTGCCCAAACAGGAGATACTACACCCATGATGGCGTGCCATAGGTGGCAGGCAGAGCCATTTGTGCTGGCACACGAGCCGCAGACAAACTTTTTTCGGTTTCCCAGAGGCTGGAGGAAAGCCTTTGCAGGATGAAAAATAGGTTTGTTTTGTCACTTCCTGTATCAAAAGTGATGAAATGGGCCCATTTTTCGGCCTGCAAAGGCTACAGAAATTTTCCCTCAAGCCTCTAGGAGGCTGAAAAAGGCCTCAAAATGGGCTGAAAATCAGCTGGGAGGTTGGGGGGAATTGCCTTCAACCACAATTTTTGGTACAGGAGCCCAAAAAGGTTAGTCACCACTGCCCTAAACCATTTCTGACCGATGGCAACACAGCTCCTTGTTGGAAGCAAAGTGTGCATTATCTTGGTTTTGGCATCCTCCCAACTGTGGTTGCTGCGTTATCTTGTGAAAGTCTGCAATTTATCATCCTGGCCTGCCATGTTAATGACTTCAGAGCGGGTTTTGTTGGTTTTTTTATTTCTAATTATTTTTACTTTTGCTTCGGACTGCATTTACTTTCTTCATAGACTGTTTTATGGAAGAGTTTGATACCCAGTTGAAGATAATTGGACATTGAGGCCCAAGTTGGAGGCATTAAAGGGAATTTATTCTTCTTTTGTGACTGTTATTTTTGTTTCACGCCCTGGATCATCACAGCACCAGAACACAGGAGAAGAAGCAACAGATGGAAACCAATCAAGGAGAGAAACAACTTAGAACTCAGGAGGAATTTTCTGTCATGAGAACAATTAACCGGAAGTCATGGCGGCTCCAACACCGGAGGTTTTTAAGAAGAAATTGGATAGCCATTTGTTTGAAATGGCATAAGGTTTCCTTCTCTAACATGGGGTGGGACTAGAAGACCTCCAAAGTCCCTTCCAGCTGTGTTATTCTGTTATTCTGCAGCTTTATCTAACCAAGCTCAACACAGTTGCTTCCATTTGGTCTGGCCAGATGCCCAGGGCATCTTCACCATCTTCACCGCCAGGAAACGGGCATATCCCTGCTCCCAAGTCTGTACAGATTCTCCATCATCCAGGTCATGGTTGTTCCAAAGGTCCTTTTTCAGGAGGCAATTGGACCTTTCTTTCTTTCTTTCTTTCTTTCTTTCTTTCTTTCTTTCTTTCTTTCTTTCTTTCTTTCTTTCTTTCTTTCTTTCTTTTTCTTCTTCCCTTCCCTTTCCCTTTCTTTCTCTCTTTTCTTTCTTTCTTTTCTTCTTTCCTTTCCTTCCCTTTCTTTCTCTTTCTCTTTCTCTCTTTTCTTTTTCTTTCTTTCTCTCCCTCCCTTTCTTTCTTTCTTTTTCTTCTTCCCTTCCCTTTCCCTTTCTTTCTCTTTTCTTTCTTTCTTCTTTCCTTCCCTTTCCCTTTCTTTCTCTTTCTCTCTTTTCTTTTTCTTTCTTTCTCTCCCTCCCTCCCTTTCTTTCTTTCTTTTCTTCTTTCCTTCCCTTTCTTTCTCTTTCTCTCTCTCTCTCTTCCTTTTCTTTCTTTCTTTTTCTTTCTTTCTGTCTTTCTCTTGTTCTTTCCTTTCTTTTCTTTTGAGGACGTTTCACTTCTCATCCAAGAAGCTTCTTCAGCTCTGACTGGATGGAGTGAAAGGGAAGGATTTATCCTCCTTGCAGACAGCTGGTTATTTGCATCCTTTTAGAGGGTCGTTGAGATCACTTGGGGATTTCTTTGTGTCCTCGGGATCACCTGAGTGGTGCTCCTGGTTCCTGTGGTCTGCAATTTTTCCTCTGGAAACACCCTTAGAATTGTGTGGGAGTAGGAATGTATTTCCAGAAGAAAAACTGAAGACTACAGGAACTACTTGCACCACTCAGGTGACCCTGAAGATACAGATAAACCTCCAAGTGGCCTCAACGGATCTCTAAAAGGATGCAAACGACCAGCAGCCTGCAAGGAACATAAATCCTTCCATAATTCCCCACCCTCCAGTCAGAGATGAAGAAGCTTCTGGGATGAGAAGTGAAATGTCTTCAAAAGGAAAAACAAGAAAGTCCATTTGCCTCCTGAGAAAGCACCTGCTTCAACGGGAGATCCAGTCCTTACCATGTTAGAATGGGCCCGCCGGGGCAGGAGCTCACTGCTGTACAGGTAGAGGAACTTGTTGATCTGCGAGGAGGCCAGGCGGTCTCGGATCTCCAGCTCCTGGACAATGAACACCTGCCTGGCTAAGGGCTGCTCCTCCAATTCCAGGGACAGCTTCTCGGATGCTCCACCTGAGTAAGATTCGTGCTGGAAACTCACCTGAGAGCAGAGGTGAAAGGGGAAAAGCGTCACTGACACCATACGAGCTATGTACACAGGCTGACTCTGGGCCCCCTTCACTACAGGTAAGTCTTCGACTTACGACCACCATTGACTTTGGAATTGATGTCGCCAAGGGAGGAATTGGTTAGGTGAGTTTTGTCCCATTTTATGGTTTTTCTTGGCCACGGTTGTGAAGCGAATTGTTGCAGTTGTTCCAATTAAGTCACAAGATTGCTAAGTAAATCTGGCTTCCCCATGGCCTGTGAGAAGGCAGCCTCTGTCAGAATACATTCATGAATGGAATAGAGTGTAGCAGCTAAGTCAGCCAATGTTTGGAAACTGAAACTAGAAGTAGCCTAGGCATGGCTCTATATTAAGCTCTGCAGCTATGTTGAGCTCTATTGAGCTCTGTCCATTGAAGATTAAACGGCTTCTCTCCTCTGCTGTGTGTCTTGCTTGCCTGCTGAATTAACGGGAAACTGAGGTCTGTTTCTGAGCTCCTGAGCTCTGCTCTGAACCTGTAACATGTCTGCTTCTGTTGTAGTTTGTTCCATGCTGCAGAAATCTACAACTGGTATTGTAAAAATCACTTTATATGTTTATGAAGAAGTTAAACAAAGCCTCAGGCATCCCTGTTCACTTTTCTGGCGCTGAATTTACGCTGCTATATTCTGAACTGCCTCCTCCTGGTCCCGTGATAAAAATTCAGGACCTTGGCAACCTGTTCTCGACTTAGGACCACAAAAAGGGCTAGGAAATTCATTATGAAGCAGATCGGTTGTTAAGCGGATCATCATGGGACTACAGCCAACCACAATCGTGGGGCCGTGGAGATTGTAAGGGCAGGGACAGTCACAGATGACTTTTTTCAGTGCCTTTAAAATTTCGAATGGTCACTAAATGAATATAATGTTGTAAGTTGAGGACTGCCTGCACTTGTTTGCCACTGTGGTCTAATGTTGCCCCATTGCCCCTCTGGATATCTGCTTCCAGGGATTTGCTCCTCTTCTCTCTCTCCTTTCTTAGTCTTTTCTATCTCCTTTTTTCTCTTCTCTCTCTTCTTTCTTTCTTTTCTTCTCACCTTTCTCTCTCCTCTCTTTTACATTTTCTTTTTCTTCTTGCTCCTTTCGCTTCCTTTTTTCTTCTCTTTTTTTCGATTCTCTCCTTTTGATCTTTCCTCTTGCTTTTCTTCTCTTTCTTCTCATCACTTTTCTCTCCTCTCCTTTTTCTAGCTTTCTTTTCTTCTCTCTCCTCTTTTTTCTATGCTCTTCTTTCTGTCTTTTCTTCTCTTGCTTTTCTTTCTCTCCCCCCTCTCTCTCTTCTTCTCTTTGCTCTTCTCTAATATATTCTCTTCTTTTTCACTCTTTTCTTCTCTCTTCTATTCTCTTTCTTCTTTCTGTCTCTTTTCTTCTTTTTTATCTCTCTCTTCTCTTCTCCTCTCTCTCTCCTCCCTTCTTCTTCTCTTCCTTTCCTTCTTCCCCACTGATACACATGGGGCTCCTACCTGTCTCTTCTGGCTGCCTCCAAACTGACCCCAAAGCAAGGTTGCTTGGGGACTAGACCGCCCCCCGCCCATGCCGAGCAGCCCCTCCCCATCTCACCTTTGTAAGCTGGATTTCCATCAGCAGGTCGTGGATACGGCCGGGGCCTCCTTGTGCCCGCCAGGAGCTCTGGGGTCGGCTGGGCACCGAAGACCGAGAGGGGGAGGAACGGGTGCTGGGAAGACTTGATTTTGTCCTGGAATTTGAAAGACGTGGTGATCAGATATCGGTAGTTATTAATATTCCCACCACCACCACCAAAAAAAGATCTGGCCAATATCTTGCCAGCATTAGATGGAGCCTCTGTGGCGCAATGGTTAGAGTGCAGTACTGCAAGCTACTTCTGCTGCAGCCAGCTGCCTACAATTTGGCAGTTCAAATCCCACCAGGCTCAAGGTTGACTCAGCCTTCCATCCTTCTGAGGTGGGTAAAATGAGAAGCCAAATTGTTGGGGGCAAGAGGCTGACCCTGTAAACCGCTTAGAGAGGGCTGTAAAGCACTATATAAGTCTAAGTGGTATATAAGTCTAAGTGCTGTTGCTATTAGGGAATTCCACCTACATCAGCATTTTCAAAGTAGGCAGCTATAAGATTGGTGGACTTCAACTCTGTTAAAGTATTGAGATTGAATAGCTGACCAGCTGCTGTAACACTGCTGTAAATGCTGATGCAATGAGGATGAGTCAGGAGGGAAATTGCCACTTTAAGGCTGAGGATGGGTCCCACAAGGTTATTCCCATTTTAAGAAGCTGTCTATATATAGGAGGCCATGAGAGGACATACTTCTTGTGTTTTATCTCCATTGTAGTTCTCCATGCAGAGTAAAGAAGATTGATTGCATGCCAGGTATTTATCTACCACGTCTATGTATGTATATAGCTGTCTTGTATATAAACCACTGTTAAAAGGCAAAACCTCTGTGTGCTGTGTTTTGCTCCTGGGTTGTTTCACAACAGTAGCTGTCCTGCAAACAACTCTAACAAACACCCAGAATTCTCCATCTTTGGCTGACTGTGGAATTCTGGGAGTTGAAGTCCACTGAACTTACACAGGTAGTCCTTGACTTATGACCACAATGGAACCCAAAATTTCTGTTGCTAAGGGAAACATTGGGTAAGCGAATTTCACCCTATGTTATGATTCGATTTGCCACAGTTGCTAAGTGAATCACTGCAGTTGGCTTTCCCCATTCACTCTGCTGGTCAGAAAGTCGCAAAAGGGGATTCCGTGACCCAGAGACACTACCAGAACAGTATAATAAAGGGAATACATATTTAATTTTACATGTGTTAATGGCAGCGAGAATTGTGTTTGCAAAATGAAGAGATCCCTATAGAGAAAAATGAAGAGACCCCTACAGAGGATCATACAGACATTTCCACCACTTTTGGGGATGGAAAAAGTGTGTCTTATACTCTGAAAAAGTCTATCTATATAAAAGTGAAATGCCACTCACGCATCATCACAAAACTGTAAAGCCTACAAACTTGAAATTTGGCACGTATGTTCCTCTTGGCTTCTAGGGGCTCACTAAGAAAGGATTTTTCCAAATGACCATCAGAGCATTAGTATTGCCATTATTATTATTATTATTATTATTATTATTATTATTATTATTATTATTATTATTATTATTAGGCTCTGGTGCTAATGAGTTCTACTCCCCCTTCCCAACTGAAAAGAAATGCAAAACACAAGCAGAGGAGAGGAGTTTCAGTTTCAGTTTCAGTTTCAATTTCAGAGCAGCACCAAGCAGCTTTTGTCCAGAACAGTTGAGCTAAGCCACGCCCAGGCTCCTTGCTGTCTCCCTCTTGCTCACACAGAAAATACTGCCTCAGTTTCCAAACAGCCCTCAACTCTCTCACACATCTGACAGAATGCTAGCCAGATGACTACCAATGGATGCTGGTAGGCAGAGGCAGAATCCCCCCTCCCTTTTATTTCTCTCCTCAAAAACTAAGCCCGACCACGTAGTTTCCTAGCGAAGCAGGGGCATCCAGCTTGTACGGTATATTAATATTCTTTTTAAAGAAGACCTTTTCCTCAAACGATGTGTCTTCAAAACAGGGAAGCAAACTTAGCTCAGAGAGCAGGTGCTGGGAGGAAGGGATTACCTGGGGGAAGGCAGGTGTCCTGGGGGAGAGCGCCCTGGCCCAAAATCTCTGCCCCCGTAGAGATGCCAGACCACCGAAATTTCCCGCATCACGACTCGGCTCTCGGGCACAGGGAAGTGCGAGGGGGCCCTCAATAAATCTGTGCTGCCCAGGGGCCGAGAGAAGTGGCCCTCCTGGATGTGGACGGGGCCGTCCAAGAGCTTGGTTACCACCGGCTCCCCATCCCGAGGCTGCGGAGACAGAAGGCAGGATTTCCCAAGAGGGTCCGGGGGGCGTGAGAAGATGCCCCCGTTCTTTTTTTAAATGGAGTTGGAGAAATACTGGCAACGCAACAACGAATCTGGTCAACTGTGCATGGGGAGGTGGGGGGGGGCAAAATCAGCTTTTAGATGAATGGGACTGCTAAAAAGCCAAAGGGAGAAACAATCTGGCCTTGCATCTCACCGGAATAATAAGAATGGAAGGGAATGGGGAAGCAGCAGGGGAAGGAAGGGAAAAGAGGGGAAGAGAAGGGAATAAATAGAATACAGAAGAGAAGAGAATGGAAAATAGAAGAGAAGAGAAGAGAAGAGAATGCAGTACTTGTCCCATTTGGTTCCTGTGCCAAACCAGACAGTTATTAAAATAACAAAGGACAAATTCGATAATTCATCTCTGGAACAAGATCAGCAGTTCCTGGGACAGCCTGAACTTCCTGACTTCGATGCAGGAAGAAACGTCCTACAGACCCTCATACCCGGGACATAAACTGTTTCAACTGCTCTCCTCGGGAAGGTGCTTGAGGGCTTTGCACACCAGAACAACTAGGCACAAGGAGAGTTTTTCCCCCCAATGCCATCCCTCTGCTAAACACCTAACTCCCATAACACTGTCAAACCACTTAGTAAGACTGCATTCTATTCTATTCTATATTGCATTCTATTCTATTCTATTCTATTCTATTCTATTCTATTCTATTCTATTCTATTCTTATTCTATTTTCTATTCTATTCTATTCTACTCTACTCTATTCTATTCTGCATTCTATTCTGTTCATTCTATCCTATCCTATCCTATTCTTTGTTGTTCTGACTCTGCAGTAACTTTTCTCAGAAGATTCCCACTGCAACCCTCGAAGGAGACTCCAAAGGCGGCCAAATCCTTACCGGAATGCCCGTTCCCGGAGCATCCAAAATGCAGAACCCATCTGTGGCTTCGCTCTCCCCTTCGCTGTCCTCCGAAGGGCTGAAATCGAGACCCTCGCCCACTGGGGTCCCAGCGGGTGGGGGGCACTTTCCTTGGCCTGCTGTTCCATTCTCACCGGGGAAGAGATACACCGAGACTGGCGAAGGCTGCCGCCTCATCCCACAATCCCCTGGGAAAGAGCATTGGAAAGAGGATTGAGTAGCTGCGTTCACACAAGTTGCACTCCCTTGGACAGGAGGCACCTCCTCAAATCCCCAGAACAGGCTGGAAAAGTCAAAACTTGCAAAACTTCTTTTTGCAACCTAGCAAACTCCAGAGGGCTGGACTAGAAGACCTCCAAGGTCCCTTCCAGTTCATTCATTCTATCCTTAATTTTATTTCATTTTATTGAGTAATTAGCCCCTGGGCCATCTCAAAGTGCAGAGTTCCGGAAAGAAATGGTTACTGAAATTTGAGAAAATCAATTTGAAATGGAATTGGAATAAAATACAATTTGAAATTGGAATAAAATACAATCCTTTAAGATATAAAATACAATAAAATTATATTTCAGTGTCACCCCTGCAATCAACCCCAATCAGTCCCGCGTATGCTGATCTCAACTGAACCTTTTTTGCTTAAGTACTGTGCTGTGTTCCATGTTATTTTCAGATTCTGGACACACATAAGGTAAGGTGTTTTGATATGGGGATCCCAATGGGAGGGACCTCGTCGAGGTCCCTTCTCGGCCTTTTGGCTAAGATCAAGGGTAGTATTCTTAAAGACGTTGAGACTCTGGAAAGGGGCAGAGAAGAGCAACCAGGATGATGAGGGGACTGGAGGCTCAAACATACGATGAACGGTTGCAGGAATAGCTAGTCTAGGGAAGAGAAGGACCAGGGGAGACAGGAGAGCAGTGTGCCAATACTTGAGGGGCTGCCCAAGAGAGAAGGGGGTCAAGCTACTTTCCAAGGCACCCGAAGGCCAGATAAGGAACAATGGATGGAAACTAATCAAGGTGAGACTCAATCTGGAAATAGGGAGAAATTTTCTGACAGGGAGAACAATCAACCAGTGGAACAGACGTTGCCTTCAGAAGTTGTGGAAGCTTCATCAGTGGAGGCTTCCAAGAAGAGATTGGACTTCCATCTGTCAAAAATGGTGTAGGGCCTCCTGCTTGGGCGGGGGGTTGGACTAGAAGACCTCCAGGGTCCCTTCCAACTCTGTTATTCAATGTTCGAATTGTTCAACCCACCACAGGTGGAAATGCCACCAGTGTTGCGAAGTGTCATCCGAAGTCAAGCGAGAAAGTGCCCCTCCTCCCGGTTCCTGCCCACTCTCACCGGTCATTTCCTGGTATCCACGCTCGGTATCCATGAGGGCATCTGTCAGGTCCCGTTGGTTGATGGCCGCCGTCTCAGCTGGGGGACAGGTAGGCAGAGAAGCCGGGCTTTCGGACAACTAGCAGAGCACAAGAGGCCACACTTAAAGCGTGTACGGTGAGATAGAAATAGAAATTATACATTGACAATGGCAACGACTTATAAGGAAAACCCGCACAAAATGTTTCATAGGTGGCGTCTGCCACCAGCAAGGTTAGCAAAGATGTCCCAAAACATGTCCGCCAAATGTTGGAAATGCAATCAGACGCTGGGTACATAAATGTGGTGGATGTCAACTTGTAAAACATTCCTATGCCTGTTTTCAAGTGGCCATAAACAAAGGGGGGTGGAATCTGAGGGAGCGCCGGTAAAACCAGAAGTACATTCCACCCTTATCTTTAAAAGATTGCAGCTAGGCGACTGGATATTCTGGCCGATTTATGACACCTGAACGTGCTTCCCCGGAAAATCTGATTTATGATACACCCAGGGGGGAGGGGGGAAACAGGGTCACAGGTGACTGTGGATCACGCATGCCAGAGTATACCGGAGGGTCGCTGAGGCCACCTGGAGGTTTATCTGTGTCCTCAGGGATACCTGAGTAGTGCAAATGGATGTGGAGCCTTCTTGGAACGGCTGAAATTACTCAGGTGGCCCTGAGGACACAGATAAACCTCCCAGTGGCCTCAATGACTCTAAAAGGATGCAAATGACCAGCTGATCTGCAAGGAGTATAAATCCTTCCCTTCCCCACCATCCAATCAGAGCTGAAGAAGCTTCTTGGATGAGAAGCGAAACCTCTTCAAAGAAAAACCAAAAAGTCCAGTTGACTCTTGAAAAAAGCACCTTTGGGACAACCCTGACCTGGATGATTGGAAATCTCCATAGATACCTGTATAGGTCGTTCTTGACTTACATCTATTCATTTAGTGACCATTTGAAATTATAGCGGCACTGAAGGGACATGTCTCGCATTTATGACCGTTGCAGCATCCACATGGTTATGTCATTAAAATCCAGGCGCTTGGCAACCAGCATTGTTTCTGCAGTATCCCAGATGACCCAGATCACCTGTCATGCTCTTGTTGGAGTCTGATTCTGAGGGGGAGGTTGAGCAGCTGACTGGGAATGGGAGTTTGGCTCTGGTGGCTGTGGAGGAAACAAGGGAAGGGCACAGTCCAACTGGGCATTCAGAGGAAGACCCAGGGCCACCCCCTCTTCATCCTAGGGCACGGAGGGAGGAACAGAGAAGGGAACAACCTGGCTTGAGGGAGAGAAGAAGGCCCTGATCCCCTTCATGGGCTGCAGCTGAGAATACTGTTTAAAAGGGCAAACTGCGCATGGCAAAGTTGCTGGAAGCAAAGCGTGCATTTTCTTGGTCGAGGCTTATCTGGGTTTTGGCGTCCTCCCAACTATGCATTATCCTTTGAAAGTCTGCAATTTATCTTTCTGGCCTGCTGTATTAATTACTTCAGTGTGGTTTGTGTTGGTTTTTTTAATTTCTAATTATCTTTACTTTGGGTTCGGACTGCATTTCTGCCCTTCATAGACTGTTTTTGAAGAGTTTATTATCCAGCCGAGGATAATTGGACATTGTGGGCCAAGTTGGAGGCATTAAAGGGAATTTATTCTGACTTTGTTATTTTTGTGTCACACCCCTTTGGGTCATCACATCACATCACCATTTGTAACCTTCCCATCCAACTTCCGACAAGCAAAATCAACAAAAGAAGCCAAATTCGCTTAAAGAACTGGCACTATTCACTATTCACTGTGATTTCTTTAACAACCGTGGCAAAAAAAAAAAAAGATTGCAAAATCGGGCTTGGCTAACTCAGCCATCCTGCTTAGCAGCAAAAATTCTGGCCCTGATTGCGGTCATAGGTCGAGGACTCCCTCTTCCACCGAGAGAGGGAAGGGCACATCCACCTCCTTGGTTTAACCCGGTCAGAGTCTCCCTCCCCCTCCTACCCACAACCTTGGACTCACCTGCACCTTCTGTCCCGCGATCTCAGTGGGACTGTCGTGCCGACGGGGCGGGTGCTGGTCCCCTTTGTTGACCACGTACTGGATGAGGTTGGCGAGGGCAGCACAAGAGTCAGCGCAGGTGTGGATGTGCACCACGTTGTTGGAGCAGCGGAGCTCGAAGAGGGGCCGGGTCTGCCCCAGGGGAAGGGAGCGATGGGGAGAGAGAGAGACAAACAGAAGGCAAGTCATATTTATAGCAGAGACCTCCAGATTTCCATCAGACACTTAAGACAGTGTTGCTCAACCTTAGAAACTAATATGGACTTCAATTCCCAGAATTCCACCCCTCTTAAAGCATGCTGGCTGGGGAATTCTGGGAGTTGAAGTCCACCCCTCTTAAAGCATGCTGGCCAGGGAATTCTGGGAGTTGAAGTCCACCCCTCTTAAAGCATGCTGGTTGGGGAATTCTGGGAGTTGAAGTCCACCCATCTTAAAGCTTGCTGGCTGGGGAATTCTGGGAGTTGAAGTCCACCCCTCTTAAAGCTTGCTGGCTGGGGAATTCTGGGAGTTGAAGTCCACCCCTCTTAAAGCATGCTGGCTGGGGAATTCTGGGAGTTGAAGTCCACCCATTCTGAAGCAAGCTGGCTGTGAAACCCACTTTTAAATAAACATTAATATATAAAACATATAGGGATGGAAGGGACCTTGGAGGTCTTCAACCCCCTGCTCAAGGCAGGAGACTTCATACCATCCTGGTCAAACGGTTCTCTAACCTATTTTTAAAAACCTCCAGCGATGGGAGCATCCACAACCTCAGGGGAGAAATTGTTCCTTTGAATAACTGTTCTCACTTTCGGGAAATTTCTCCTTTATTCTTGGTTGGATCGTTCTTTAACAAGTTTCCACCCATTACTTCCTGTTCTATCCTCAGGTCCATAAGCTGGACTTATATAATAATGCAGCCAAGGGCTTTGCCTGGAGTTTCCCTTAAAAAAAAAAAATTAACGAATCGAAGAGAGAAAAATATTGGGGAGGTGGGAGTCAAGCAAGGGCCCCGCGTTGCAGATACAGCCTCTGGAAACACACCAATTTGCCGGTCGTGGCTCCTTTCCACGTAGTGATAACCAGTTCCAAGAGATCCACTTCTACCACGCAAACATAATCTAGGACGAGAAAAAAGACGAAACTGGAACTTGTTAAGTAAGAAACATGACAGAGGAAGATGGGCAAGTCCTAGAACCATGATGGCGAACCTGTGGCACGTAGAGCCATTGGTGCTGGTATGCGAGCTGCAGGCAAACTTACCTCACTGGGCATGGGTGCGCCTCACAGTTGATTTTTGGCTGGTTTGAGGCCTTTTTTGGTCTTCCAGAGGCTTGAGGAATGCTTCTGCAGGCTTTGCAGGCCGAAAACTAGCCCCGTTTTGTCACTTCCCGTTTTTCTGAAAATACTGGAAGTGATGGAACGGGCCTAGTTTTCGGCCTGCAAAGCCTGCAGAAGCCTTCCTAAATTCTCTGGGAGGCCAAAAAAAGGCCTCAAACCAGCCAAAAATCAGCTGTGAGGTGCAGTGCAGGTAAGGGTGAGTGGGGGGCACATTGCCTTCTGGATGCTGGCATGCAAGCGCGAGCGTGTACACAATTTTTTGGCACAGGAGCCCAAAAAGGTTAGCTATCACTGTCCTAGAACTTCCAGTTTGCAGGCAATCCTCGGTTTATGACTGTAAGCAAGCCCAGAATTATGGTCATTAAATCATGGCGGTCGATGAAAGATCATCACATGATTGTAACTTGTTTTGCAGTGGTTTTAAAGCAAACTTTGTGGGTCGGGGGGTGTAACCTTGGCAGCTGTTAAGATTGGTGGACTTCAACTCCCAGAATTCCCTGGCCGTCTGGGGATTCATGAGAGTTGAAATCTACCAATATTAAAAGTTAAGCCCTTGCTGTAGAACTTATGCAAATCCCTTGTCTGCAAAAAAAGGCATTTTTTTTTTTGCTGGAAATGGGAAAAATCGTAATGTTATGACTTTGGGGAATAATAAAAACGTCACCAAGAGTAAAAATAATATCAAAAATGCAGTCGTCTGAGCTGAGCCATCTCTAACAGATTACAGAGTTGGAAAGGGACCTTGTAGGTCATCTCGTCCAACCTTCTGCACAAGCAGGAGACCCTACAACATTTCTGACAGAGGGTAGTCCAATCTCTTCTTGGAAGCTCCAGTGATGAAGCCCCCAGAACCTCTGAAGGCAACTTCTGTTCCATCAGTTGATTGCTCTCACTGTCAGAAAAATTCCTCCTTATGTCCAGGTTGAATCTCTCTTTGTTCAGTTTCCATCCATTATTCCTTGTTTGGCCCTCAAGTGTTTTGGCAAATAGCTTGACCCCCTTCCTCCTCTCTGGGGCAGCCCCTCAAATACTGGAAGATGCTCTCCTGCCTCCCCTGGTCCTTCTCTTCCCTAGACTAGCCAGGCCCAGTTCCTGCAACCGTTCATCGTATGTTTCAGCCTCCAGTCCCCTCATCATCCTGGTTGCTCTTCTCTGCCCTCTTTCTGCAGTCTCAACCTCTTTTTTATAGTGTGGTGACCCAAACTGGATGCAGTATTCCAGGTGTGGCCTTACTAAGGCTTTATAATCCGTTTTAATTATAGAATGTATCATGTCCCCTGTTTTAAGACAAAAGCCATGCCATTGGCCCAAAGAAATCCCCATCCCAGACGTGGGGCAGGGGGAGATGAGTGGGGAGGGGGTACCTTTGTTCAGGTCACCTGTCTCTTCTTCACATTTGTTGGAGAGGAACAGCGTGGAGTTATCCAAAATGAACCTAGCAGGGAGAACAAGCAGGGTTGGTTAGGAGCCGCTCTTGAACTGTTGTAAATTGAGTGTTCCGTCCAAGGCTTCCCCCCAAAAGCACCAAGCCAATTTTAAGTCCTGGCAAAACCTCTTTTATTAAATGAATGTGAATTTAGTGCATTCACATTCAGCCAACGGCTTGGCAAACAGACTTGCAAAAGTATAATAATTAGCTCAGACCTTATCTATCTTGGAAAGCTGCCCGGTAAATATTTCCACACTCAGTGCTGACAGGGAAGGGGCTCAGTTACACAGACAAATCTTCACGAGGCTGGAACGAACAAGCGAGCGAGCAAGCAAGTTGTTTCCTGCAAAAGCCCCCTCCCCTGTTGATCCTCTTTTAATCCCTATGGGAGAAGCCATTCATCATCTACCTGTGGCTTTACTCTCAAGTCGACCCTTGTTCCTTAACTGCTCCCTTCTCCTGGCAGCTCTGTGCATGCGCACTTTGGGAACAGGCTCCAGCTGTTCTTCTGCCCCACTGATCTCCAACTCTGAAGGCAGCTGATAACTGTCGGACAGCCCTGGCCCCGTCTCTGCCTCCAATGCAGAGCTCTCATCAGAGCCTTCCTCAGACTCCAGGACTGGCCCAGGTTCCTCCGCAATCTCCTCACTGTCCAAGTCTGCCACCAGCTCCGCTGGCTGCTGGCAGGCCACAACATTTGTGGAGAAATTAAAAAAACTGGCATGCATGCCAGGAAAGGCCTGTCGGATCTAGGATGGGTGTGCCTGTTTGTACCTGTTGGCACGCTGCATCTGTTGGATTCTGCATGTATTTCCTTTCCCCCAAGAACCTGAGGGAAAGGAATCTTTTTCCCCCTCATTGGATTCTCAACAATCTCACCCTACAAGAAGAGAGGGGCAGTGAACAAATTTAACAGATAAATAAAAATGCACAGGTGCTCGGTGTTGTGGCCCGCCGTCGGCTGACAGAGCTGGCAGCAGACTCGGATAGTAGTGAGGAGGTTGGGGAGGAACCTGGGCCAGTCCTGGAGTCTGAGGAAGGCTCTGATGAGAGCTCTGCATTGGAGGCAGAGACGGGGCCAGGGCTGTCCGACAGTTATCAGCTGCCTTCGGAGTCAGAGATCAGCGGGGCAGAAGAACAGCTGGAGACTGTTCCCAATGTGCCCATGCACAGAGCTGCCAGGAGAAGGGAACAGTTATAGAACAAGGGTCGACTCGGGAATAAAGGTACAGGTGGATGGTGAATGGACCCTCCCCTAGGGAATAAAGAGGAGCGAAAGAAAGTGGTGTTTGCAGGAGACAATTAGTTCATTTAATTAGTGTGAAGATTTGTTCGTGACTCTCAGAGGCTTCTTGCCAAGTATTTTCTAGTACAGCATTGCGCTTGGAAGCTATTGGCCTGGCAACTCTCCAAGCCTGATAAGGTCTGTGGTCGTAATTCACTCTCGAAAGACTGTTTGCCGGGACTTTGCTGGATGTGAATGATAGGAATTCACATTATAGTCTAATAAAAAGGGGTTTTGTTGGGACGAGGAGTCTGCTTTGTGGTTTTGGTGACACCTAGATCAGAACAGCAAAAGAGGTGGAAATGGACAGGGGGGTCCTTGCATTCTTGCTCAAAATCCCCCTCTTTTTCCCCAAGGCCCCTTCTGTTCCACCACTACTGCAAAGAGATTTGGAGGGCTCAGCCCCACAACTCACCGAAGGAGGAAGACCGAGGTGTCCACAATGATATTACTGGAGAGGGTGAAGGTCTCAGCAGTGATGAGCACCCGGAGGGGTAAGTAGAGAGGCCTGTGAAGGAGAAGGGGGAGGTCAGCCTCTGGGGCAATGTGTCCCAACTTTGAGCACTTTTAAGAGGTATGGACTTCAACTCCCAGAATTCCCCAGCCAGCTCTCATGGTGGAGAGGGGGAAGTCACAGCACAGCAGCCCCTTCTTGGGTGCAAGTCACCCCAAAACTCCAGCAGCTGGTGGAAGGAGGCTGGAACGAAACCCAAGTAGGAATAACAAGAGTTGGAAGGGACCTTGTAGGTCATCTAGCCCAACCCCCCCCCCCGCCCAAGCAGGAGAGCCTCCACCATTTCTGACAAATGGCAGTCCAGTCTCTTCTCAAAAGCCTCCAGGTGTGGAGCTCCCACAACCCCCGAAGGCTGATCACTCTCACACTGTCAGGAAATTTCTCCTTATTATTTCCAGGTTGAATCTCTGCTCTTGGTGTTAACCTCGGTTTAGCATGTTGTGGGAACCCAGCCGGAAAGCTCCAGCCTCTTTCCCGAGGCAGGGCTGACCGAAACAGCTGATGGCCGGCTCAAGCAACCCCCAAATTCAGACCTCCTGCTCCTCCTCTGATTTCCAACCCCGTTACCTGTAATCCACGGCACAGTTGAAGAGGTGGGTGTGCAAAACTGTGATGATGGCGGGGGGCACGAAGCCCAGGATGGGGTCGTCCAGAACATCCAGGAAGTCGATCAACTGGCAGAAGGAGATGTGGCCATGAGACTTGAACCCAGAGCCCTGGAGCCCTGCCCTGGCCCGCCGGCTCTCCAGCGCCTGGGAGTTAAGCTTAGCCCGGTCTAAGAGAGGATAGAGAAAGGGGCTGCTCCCAGGTGCTGCTCAGGCGCCCCTAACTCGTTTCCCCACCCACCCACCCTCCGTGCCTCCTCTAACCAGAAAGCAGCCAAACTTCTTTGGGGGAATCCAGACTCACCTGCGTGTACCAGCTCTGGTGGGCCAGTGCCATGCGGTGCCGTATGGTGGCACCCTCGAGGCGCAGGGTCACCAAGAATTCCTGCAACCCAGAAGGAAAATGGGGGTCACTGGCCGTAGGTTTTCTCCTAGTGTGTTCGGCTCTCCTTTCCCCGGGACTCCAAGGGAGACACGCTATTGTGGCCTGTCAACCGGCAGCCCCTCCGTCAGACAAATCAGAGGAGGAGGAGGAGGAGGCAGAGTGGGAATCAGGGTCAGCATCAGGGCAACCTGAGAGCTCTGAGGGGGAAGAGGGAATGGAGCTGGCAGAGAGAGATGGAGCCTGGGCCGTCCATCATCCCTAGAGGGAGAGTCCACAGCCCCCAGGTCTGGAGGTGGAGGATGAGGAACAGCCGGGTCCAGTGCCTGACGTGCGCAGAAGGCAGAGGAGAGGAGAGCAGTGGAAATCTACAGGCCGGTCCTTGGGACGGAAGAGCTGCTAGCAAAGTCCCACCCTAGCTTTGGGGATACAAGGCAGGGGGTGGAGATGAATAGATGTGGCGGACAACTATTTATCTGCTTGCTGGACAGACTTGTTAGCTTGCAGTGAGAGAAAAACTTTTTTGCGGAGGCTGCTGGTGCTCCTAATAAAGGAATCTTTTGAGTTCACTTCTGAGGATTGGTCGTGTTTGGGGAGCTGGGTCAGAACACAAAGGAAAGCAAGAAGAGGCAGACGATAGTCCCTCACTGGCTGGGAAATAAATAGGAGGGGTTTGGGAGTAGCCAGTTGTGTCGGACAACCATTCGTCCAGAGGTCGCCAACTTTTTGGACTTCAGGGACCATCGAACTTATAACTTTAAATCCCATAGATCGGAGACCCTGGGAAAATTTAAAAAAAAGTCTGCAGGAAAATTCCCCACCCTGTTTTCCTACCGATCCATTGTTCTTTATTTGGGATCTCAGGATATTGTCTCCAGCTCTGTTCTCAGGGGGAGAGAGAGAGAGACTTTTGGCTACATGCAAGGAAAGCAGCAGAAGTCTTTCTTTCTCTCCCCCAAACTCCACCAGAAATGAGTCTTTGTCAGACTTGTCGCGCCGGCGCAGCCTCTTGGAGCAGGAGGCCTTGCAGAGTTCCAAAGACTCATTTCTGGCGGAATTTGGGGGAGAGAAAGAAAGACTTTGGCTGATTTCCTTGAATGCAGCCAAAAGCAGAAGAAGAAAGAAGCAGCCCAGTGGACAGGCCAGGAGCTGCTTCCACCCTTTCCCCCCTCCCCTCACTTCCTCCTGTTGTACGCAATGCAAGCAACACAAGCCTTGTGTTCCCGCGGGCCATGTGGGTGGCACAGCCTTGTGTTCCCACGCAGCCTGGATTAATTTCTTTGGGGGGGACATTTCTCTGCGGACCACTAAAATTTTCTTGCAGACCACCACTGGTCTCCGGTCCACTGGTTGGCAACCACTGTTCTAGTATACAGCAAGCAATTTGGATTCCTTGGCCACAACTAGGTTTGTTGGGACTCATTCCATTTGGCTTTTGTTTATCCACGTGAATAAAAGACTGTTTCTGCCCTGTTTTGAAAAGGGGTTTGTTTTCCTCATGAGTAAAAGCAGCTTGCCATTACTTCAGAAGGCTGTGTCAGAATAGTACCTTTATCTTCTTCTCCATATCCAGGTTGATCTGAATGGCCACGGACAACATCTTGAAGGGGCCATCCTTCTTGGGCCCCAGAGGCCAGCTAATGGAGCCCTCTTGGGAGGCATAGATGGTGGGGTGCAGCCCATCGGGGGGCAGGAAGTTGGGAATCTCCAGATGCTCAGCTGTAAGATAGTCCTCCGCGACAGCTGTTGGGGGGGAGTGAGAAGAAGAGAGAAAGCATCACGGATTAAGATAAACTGCTGCAGACTTTGACCCTTTCCAATCCCATTTTCTGTCTCTCCTACTCCAAAAGTTAGAAGAAAAGGCAACATAGCAACAGCAGTTAGATTTATTGTTCTGACCCAAACCTGGTTCCACGAGAGTAAACACAAGACAAAACCTTTTACTGTTTCATTTACTAATCCTGTTTCTTCACAGATCAAAGGCTGCTTCCCACTAATTAGCTCCAACAAGAAAGAGCCTTGCCAAGTTTTTGCAAGGCTGCCAAGAACAGATAAACTTCCTAAACGATAAATCCAAGAGTCTCCAAATACCAACTCAGATATTCTAACGTCCACCAGGCTCCAGTATCAAACAACTTTGCCTTCTGCAAAGAACTCCGGTTTCTCAGCTGGCTTTTATCTCTTAAGGGAGGGGCCATTACCTTGCAGCCTGACTCCCGAGTCGCCCATGCTGCTGCAGCTGCTCTTTGAGCAGCCCTGCGCATACACGCACTGGGCAGGCTCCTCGGGGGCCTCTTCCTCACTGCTGCCAGCCTCCACAATCTCCACTCCCTGATGGTCCTGGCCCCATCCCTGCATCCCACGCAGGCCCCTCCTCCGAATCCTCACTCTCTGAGACCTCAGCCGTCCGCACCTGCTGCTGGCAAACCACAACACCTATACCGCTTCACAGTGCTTTCCAGCCCTCTCTCAGCGGTTTACAGAATCAGCCTCTTGCCTCCAACAATCTGGGTCCTCATTTTACGACCTGGGAAGGATGGAAGGCTGAGTCAACCTTGAGCCTGGTGGGATTTGATCTGCCAAATTGCAGGCACCTGGCAGGCAGCAGATGGGGCTTGCAGTACTGCACTCTAACCACTGCGCCACCAAGACTCAGTGTACAAGGGTATAATCAGATGAAAATGTCAGATGTGTTCCCCAAAACATGAAATACAGAGTCCCCGATGTACAGCGGAAATCGGGATCGGAGTTTCCATCCGTAAACGTTTTGTTCACAAAGCTGGACCGCTTAATGATGGCAACTTCGGCAATCCTGCTGCCATTAACGGATTCCCACTGTCATTAGGCATGGCAACTTCCTGCTGGTGTTCTACAGCCAAAATCAGTTGGGAAGCCAGCAGGGGATCATTGGGAATTGAAGCCCGCCCCTCTTAAATAGTTGGTGTACAGCAGAGGTCCCCAACATTTCTGGGTTGGCAGCAGAGGTTCAGCCGGTTCTGACCGGTTCTGGAGAACTGGTGGCGGACATTCTGAGTAGTTCAGAGAACCAGCCAATCCCACCTCTGACTGGCCCCACCTCCTTCTATTCTGTGCCTCCCATTGAGTCCCAGCTGATTGTCTGGATCTCCTTTGATTGCCCTGCACAGGAGAATGGAGCTGGAAAGCAGGTTAGTGGGGTGGGGAGGAAATGGGATTGTGCGGTGTTCTTCCCCCAGGAGTGGAGTAGGAATGGAGATTTTACAGTATATCCTTCCTCTGCCATGCCCACCAAGCCACACCAACCAAGCCAAGCCAAGCCCACAGAACCGTTTGTGAAAAAAAATTGAATTGCACAACCGGTTGGTGACTTGGAGGAGGAGGGGAGAGGAAAGGGGGTGGTTTTGTGGGAGGGGGTAGGCACACGTGAGCACATTGCTCACGCAAGTGGGGCTGAGAGTACCTGCGATGCTCGTGCAACTGAGGCCCCGAGCACATAACACGCGAGAGGGGTCGACATTGCCCTCGAGGCGCACATGAGCCAGCCCATAGGTCCCTGTGACATTCACGCAAGTGGGGCTGCACCCGCGACCCTCACGCAAGTGAGCCCCTGCAATGCTTGGGTTAAAGGCACACGTGTGTGCACGTCAGCCGGCCTCTCATGCGGCCCACTTGAGAATAGGCCGTGGCCCAGTGCTGTGTGCAGCCCACAAGTTGGGGACCCCTGTTCTACAGGACAATTCAACTGAATCTGTTACCTACACACACACACACACACACACACACACACACTCACAAGAAGTGAGAGGAGCCGAATATAAACTCATAAAACATACCTATGCCTGTTTTAGTAGTTGCTATAAAAAAGGAGGGAAGCCAAAATACATTCCAACTCTTATGTTTAAAAGATTGTAACTAAAATACCAGAGTTTCTGCCCCCAAATATATTTAACTGGAGAATGTGAATGATGACACCCAGCTTGTGAAGGTGCTCAGTTGGAGAATCTGGTTTATGAGACACCCGGGGGAGAAGGGGGGAAACAGGGTCACATTGGAATGTAAATTAGGTATGCCAGAGTTGGCTTCATACAGGGCAGGGCCAGTATATCGCCTCTAATGAATTCTTTGAAGTTTTTTTAAGTTTGGCTCAAGGATCATGATTTAATGAGGGCGATTGATGGAATCCTGACACACAGTCACTAGGCTGGACCCTGACCTTTGTGATAAAGTGCCACCTTCTCAGCCTCGATGCAGAAGTAGCCAATGTCCTCGCGGCCTTTGTAGTGCGAGACACTGAAGAGGCTCCCATTCTCTATATCCAAGACGAGTTCCCCATGTGCCGTTTCCAGCTTCTTGCCTCCTTCGTCCTGCAGAGACGAAGGGAAGAACCGAGTGAGTGAAGGCAGTTGAGAAGCAGGAAGGGCCGAGATGATCTAAACTGCAAACACACCTTACAGGTAGTCCTCGACTTACAACAGCTCATTGAGTGACCATTTGAAGTTACAACAACGGCAATGAAAAAAAGTGATGTGACCGTTTTTCACCCTTAACAACTGTTACAGCATCCCCATGGTCATTGATCAAAGCTCAGCTGCTTGGAAACTGGTTCACACTTATGACCGTCGCAGGGTTCTGAGGTCACGATATCCCCTTTTATGACCTTCTGACAAGCCAACGAGGAAGTCCATTTCACCTTAACAACCATCTTATTAACACTGCAGTGATTCACTTAACAGTCGTGTCAAGGAAGGTCATAAAATGGGGCAAAGCTCATTGAACAAATGCCACTCAGTCAGAGAAATTTTGGGCTCGACTGGGGTCATAAGTCAAGGACTAAATGTATTTCATTTCGACAGTGCATACAGCTGTCTACCTAACACACAAACGTGGAGTGCAGATAGGAATGGCCTCAGAACAGCGCGCAAGACTGAGGAAGAAAAACAACAAAGACCAGAAAGGGAGGCTCTCTGTGCATATGTGCATGCAAAAATGAAGCAGGATGGTGGGAAAGAGAGTATTATGGCCACCGCCCCCCCACCCTCGCAGTCGAATCAGAGGAGGCAGCGTGGGAATCAGGGTCAACATCAGGGCAATCTGGGAGCTCCGAGGGGGAAGAGGGAATGGAGCTCGCAGAGAGAGAGAGAGAGAGAGAGATGGAGGCAGAGCCTGGGCTGTCCGTCAACCCTCAGACACAGAGTCCACAACCCCCAGGTCTGGAGGTGGCTGATGAGGAAGAGGAGGAACAGCTGGGTCCAGTGCCTGACGTGCAGAAAGCAGAGGAGAGGAGAGCAGTGGAAATCTATGAGACGGTCCTTGGGACGGAAGGCCACCGCTGCTAGCGAAGCCCCACCCTAGCTCTGGGGATCAAAGGCAGGGGGCGGAGATGACTAGATGTGCCAACTATTCATCTTTGGCTGGACGGACTTGTTGGCCTGCGGTGAGGGGCTGCCAGCTCTCCTAATTAAAGGAATCCTTGAGTTCACTTCAAAGGGTTAGTCATGTTTGGGGAACTGGGCCAGAACAGAGAGGCTCTTTCGGGGAAAGCTGGCCTGACTCTTTGCAAATGTTCCCCCACACCACAACAATGGATGCAGATAGTGCCGTTTCTCACTTTGGCATTACAGAGCGCCGTAATGCGTCCCTGGCCCACCCGGAGCACGACAGAGATGCAGCTGAGGGGAAAGGGGTTCCTCAGCTCCCCTCTTTTTTGCTGTGTGCCTGTCTTGTCCGCCGAGTAGAAGTGGGAGTCATCATCCTCTGAGTCCGAATCTGCAAAGAGCAACGGGGAGAAGGACCGTTTTTCTATCCCGCCTGGTTGTCTGCCTACCAGAGTGTGCACAGGTGTCACCACTCCTACAATGGCTGTCGATTGCTTCCGGGTGCAACTCAAGGGGCTGGTTGTCCCATTGAAAGGCCTTCATGGCTTGGGACCAGGTGATCTGAGGGACCGTCTCTTGCCGTTCACACCCACCTGACCCACTAGAGCGGGAAGGCAAAGAAGTTTGCGGGTTCCATCCCTTAAGGAGCTACATCTAGTGGGACCCAGAAGAAGGGCCTTCTCCATGGTGGTTGCCTCCTGCTGGAACATCATCCCTCCAAAAATGAGACCAGCCCCCCACTCTGACCCTTGTTCAGAAGGCCCCGGAGGTGTGGTTCTGCCAGGGGGCTTGGGGCACCCAGAGTGGGACAGAGCCCATTAAATGGCTGGTGTGTGTTCGTGTGTATTTGTGTGATTATTTTATTATTTTTACTTCTTCTACTTTGTTTTTATTATCTGTAAGCTGCCTAGAGTCTCTGTGAGCAAGTAAGTAGGTGGCTATATAAATAAAATAAAATAAAAATATAAATAAAATATAAATATAAATAAAATAAAATAAAATAATAAAATACATCAAATCAAATCCCAGGATGGGGAACAATGGCCTCTTTTCTTACCTGAGTGTGAACTTTAACTCCCAGAATTCCTGAGCAAGGAATTCTAGGAATTGAAGTCCACAGGTAATAAAAGGGGCCATCGCTCCCCGCCCTTCTTCTATCCAATGATGGCCAACCCTCCAGGCCACAGCCAATCAGGCAGCAAGGGGGTTGCAAGCACCGTTCCCCTCCTCCAGAAGCCCCCCCCAAAAGCTCTCCTCCTCCCCCTGCCCCAAACATCGCTTCTCACCCAATTTAAAGGCCGACTTGCACATCTGGAAGCTCTCTGGCCAGTGGGCGGGTGAGGGCCCATTGGGGGCAAAGGGGGATGCAGACCTGGCCCCTCCTGGAGGATCAGTGGGGCTCGGGAGGGGGCTGAAGGGCTCCCACATCAGGAGGTCATTATTGATCCTGGGAGGGGTAAAAAGAAGAGACAGCAAATGAGAAAGTCCCAAAGGTCCCACTTGCCTGCAGGGGAAAATGACAGAGTCAGTCCTCGACTTACGAACATTCGTTCAGTTCCCTTTGGAGTTGCAACAGCATTGAAAAAAAAGTGACTTTATTCACACTTGGTGTGGGACTCATCTCTGGGGGGGGGGATGAGTCTGCCTATCGAGATGAGGTGGACCAATGGTTGCTTTCGTGGTGTGGTGACAATAAATTGGTCCTCAACACCAATAAGACCAAGGAGCTTATAGTGGACTATAGAAGGAACAGATCAGACCTCCAGCCTGTCAGTTATAAAATTCAGCTGCCACATTTTTTTTAAAGAGAGTTGGAGGAGTTGAAAAGTTCAAGGTTATTCTGTATGTGGTATTAAGAAATTCCAGTGGCCGTTAATTGGTTCTCGTGATTTATAAAGTGTAGAATTGGGAGGAGAGAAGGGACGAAGGAAGGTGGATTCTGTGTAACAGGCGAAAATAATTTCAGTTGGGAAATTGCCTTTGACATGCCAGATCTGTTTCTAAATAAATCAATTGGAGAGAAATGTCTCGGAGTGATTGATATCATGGATACTTTCTGGATGTCTTATACAGCCCTTGCTTTTCAGGGGAGACCTTGGAGTGGAGCAAGTGGCCAGTTTTATGTTTCTGGGTGTCACCCTAAAAGAGGACCTGACCTGGGGTGCCCACATTGCAGCCCTGGTCAAAAGGCCCCAGCAGAGATTCGACTACCTGAGGCTTCTCAGGAAACAACAACAACCAAATGGAAAACTGCCGGGGACCTTCTACCGCTGCACCATAGAGAGTATCTTAACTCACTGCACCTCTGTAGGGTTTGCCAATTGCACAGGGGCAGATAGGACGGTGCTCCAGAGGGTGAACGTCATTGACCAGAGGATCATTGGTTGCTCTCTCTCCTTTTTGGCCTTTTTTCGGGCCCTTTTCAAAAAACAGCCTGGAAAATGGCCCGAAAAACAGCCTGGTTTTTGGCTCTTTTTGGTTGCCCTCTCCCCTTTTTTGGCCCTTCGGCTGTTTTTCAACCCCCCAAAATGGCCTGAAAAATGCCCTGAAAATACCCTGTTTTTTGGGGGGTGTTTTTCAGGCTGTTTTTCGGCGTTCCAGCGTCCATGAAGACCACGCTGGCCGGAAACCAGAAGAGCAGCTGGTGACAGGCATGTGCCCACAGAGGGATTTGCGTCCTACCTCTGGCATGCGTGTCATAGGTTCACCATCACAGGTATAGTGCTATATTAATGCAACCTCAAGGGTTTTCAATTCAACTGTATAGAATGGGAAGGATGTGTGTTTGTGTTTTATTTTTATAGTTACAATGTACACTGAGGATGGCATTTAATTTTCTTGTACGAGGTGCAATGACAATAAAGTTTAGTTTAGTTTAGTTTAGTTTGTCATTGCATCTCTTACAACAAAAAACACCCTCTTCAGTGCACCTCATGACCATGAAAATAAACACAAACACACATCCTTCACACTCCACACATTGAAATGAAAACTCCCAACACCGCACCAACACTCCATTATACAGTAGAATTCAAACGAGCTCCTGCCCTGGGATAGAAGCTGTTTTTCAGCCTATTTGTCCTTGCTTTTATTATTGTCCTGTACCGTCTGCCAGATGGTAATAGTTCAAAAAAAAAAGGGTTCCCAGGATGAGATGGATCTTTGAGGATGTTTTGAACTTTCTTAAGACAGCGGGAGCGATAAAGCTCTTCCAAAGAGGGGAGAGGGCAACCCCTGATCCTCTGGGCAATGACATTCACCTTCTGGAGGGCTGTCCTATCTGCCACTGTGCAACTGGCAAACCATACAGAGGTGCAGTATGTTAAGATACTCTCTCTGGTGCAGCGGTAGAAGGTCACCAGCAGTTTCTCATTCAGTTGTTTTCTGAGATCCAAAAGGTTGGCGACCCCTGCTCCACACCCGTCCCGTGTCCCCCGAGCATGCTGACCTGTTGTAGATGCTCTCGTAGAACTTCTTGCTCGGCAAGAAGATGTGAACGGTGGGGAAGGTCAACTCCAGAGTGTAGCGGGAGGCGGCCAACGTCTCGCTCTGGAACTCCGCCATCTCCTCGGAGTCCCCGGGGATGACCATCTTGCGGAGGGAGAGGGAGAGGATGATACCCATAGAATATGTGCCACTTAGGGCTGACCCCGTTCCCCCACTCTCCCCCCTGGGTGAGAATCATAATTCAGATTCTCCAACAAAACACGCTCATGGGCTAGGTGTCATCCATCACATCCTCCAATAAAGGATTTTCGCAGGCAGAATACCTGGTTGCCTCAGTTACAGTCTTTGTGAAATAAGCGTGGAATGTGATTCTGGGGGACAACTATAAAATGGGCATCCCATCGGGATCCCTGGCAAGATCCACAGAGCAGCTGAGGGAGGAATCTGACCGGGCTACCATTGGAGAAGAGGACCCGTCAGGCTGCCTGAAACAGAGGGGGCCTCCCACAGAGCCTTCTGACGTGAGAAGCAGGTGAGATGACAGCCCTCCTCCCCTACCCAGCAGCAGCAGAAGAAAACTAGCCTACCCGATCCGCTTCAAACAAGTGGATGGCTCCCTACTGGGAGGAGCCTACCCCACTCACTTAACCGAACCAGTGAGACGAGAGCTAGCAGAGCACTGGGAGACAATTCGATTTGTAGCAGCTCCCAAAATGACAGATACTGTCATACTGGGACTTCCCTGGCCAGACAAGTGGGACCCAACCATCTGGGGGCCAGAGGGTAGCTGCAGGTTGAGGATAGCAAAGGGACCTCTACCCCTTCCTCATCATCCAATGACCCCAGACGGGTGGGGAGGGGAGCAGGATCAAGGATGACAGTGAATTACGTATTTCAGAGCTGGCTACGCCCAGGCTAATGCCAGCATGTTAACTTCGAGTAAATCCTTTGAAGTTTTGGGAGTGTGGCTCGAGGCTCATGATTTAGTTGGAGTAATTGCTGGAATCCTGACGCTGAGTTTAATTGCCGTATACTCCCCACCCCCTCTTTCTTATGGCAACTTGGAAACAGGCATAGGAATGTTTTACAAGTTGACATTTGGTGGTCTCTGAACTCGATTGTTTTCTTGCAGACGTTTCATGACCCAGCTATGCAGCAGCATCAGTGTTAGAAGGGAGTAGGATTAGGTCTTTCTTACGTAGGGTAGCTTGTCCTATCAGTGTTGGTAGGTGTTGTTGAGCAGCATCTTCTAGCACTGATGTTGCTTAACTGGGTAATAAAATGTCTGTGAGAAAACCACCAAGGTAAGAGAGCACCCAGGACCCCACAGCCCCGCCTCTTTCTCTGCAAACCCGACTCCCTTCTAACACTGATGACATTACTAAGTTGGGTAATAAAATGTCGGCAAGAAAACCACCAAGCTCAGAGAGCCCCCAGGATTCCACAGAAGAGGATAAGAAACAAAGAGGAAAGGTCTGTTCCCCAACAGTCTGGAGAAAGGGCTAAATCAAAGGGACACAACTTTTTTTGGGGGGGGGCTTTGAGGGGAGGGGGCTGTTCTCCAAGAAGTAGGCGGAGCCAAAGCAAGAATTCCCTTGGGTTTCTTTTCCAATAAAATTCCATTTAAAACCATTCCTACTAGAGCCCAACCTTTGTGGCAGTATTTCTCAACCATGGTAACTTTGAGGTGTGTGGACTTCAATGCCCAGAATTCCCCAGCCCAGCATCCTTGGAATTGAAGTCCCCACACTTAAAAGCATGCTGGGCTGGGGAATTCTGGGAGTTGAAGTCCTCACACTTAAAAGCATGCTGGGCTGGGGAATTCTGGAAGTTGAAGTCCCCACACTTAAAAGCATGCTGGGCTGGGGAATTCTGGGAGTTGAAGTCCTCACACTTAAAAGCATGCTGGGCTGGGGAATTCTGGCAGTTGAAGTCCTCACATTTAAAAGCATGCTGGGCTGGGGAATTCTGGGAGTTGAAGTCCCCACACTTAAAAGCATGCTGGGCTGGGGAATTCTGGGAGTTGAAGTCCCCACACTTAAAAGCATGCTGTGCTGGGGAATTCTGGGAGTTGAAGTCCTCACACTTAAAAGCATGCTGTGCTGGGGAATTCTAGGAGTTGAAGTCCTCACACTTAAAAGCATGCTGTGCTGGGGAATTCTGGGAGTTGAAGTCCTCACACTTAAAAGCATGCTGGGCTGGGGAATTCTGGGAGTTGAAGTCCACCCATCTTAAAGCCAGCCAAATTAAGAAACCAGTTTGTATTGAATAATTTCTGCCATAGCCTTCCCAGCTTTCAGATTTGGTAGCCCCCAGTTTCGGCTCCCCTGCCCAGCATGCTTCCTCCAGCCCGTGTCCCGTCCCCCCCCCCCAGCATGGATGGGGCAGCCAGAAAATCTCTCACCTCCTCCGTCTCGTACATTGTCCGTTTGGAGGAGAAGGGCGATGGCTCCGGCTGCTTCAGCTCACAGGGGCTTTCGACCGTCGACAGCTCCACCTCTTCGGCGGCTGCCAGCACCAAATCCCAAGGGGCATCAGTGGGTATTGGACAGAAGGTCAAGATGAGCCTGCCAAGGACAGGAGAGGAGAGAGTTGGACTCCCATCACCACTATCCCTTCCCGTTTTGGAGTTTCAGCTGTGGGGCGACAGAAAGTCCCGTTCTCTTTGTAGCAGGAAATCTCTCTTCTCTGCTCGTGAGAAACTTAACTGTCAGGATCCGTGTATCGGCCATTTCTCCGATGGAAGAAAGGGGAGCATTGGATTTGATACATTTATTTCTTTTCCTCTCTCTATATTCTAGCTATCTGTTTCTTTCCTGGTCTTTTGCATAACCTTTTTCTTGATTTATAACCGTTGCCTGGCGCCCCAGACGCCTGGAAATTTCTCACCTCTTGGGGAGATACAAGGGGAGGAAGGGGCCATGTGGACTGCAATGCTGGAAGATCTCCTCGAGAATCTTTCCTTATCTGCTTTCTCAGGGACGCTGGTATAATAACCTCTTCACACCTGTGGATTGGTGGAATCCACATCGGACTGTTGGGAGAGGTTTCTAATTTCCTATATCCTAGCTGTACACCCTGAGGGGACCTCAGATCCTGCTTTGAATTTTGACTTGTTTTTACCTCTCTTCAATAAAAAGATTCCTTTTGAAATACAAAGTTTTCAAGAGTCTATACTTATTTTTGAAGAGGGGAAAGGCTGGTCCTTACACTTACTTAGGAAGGAGGTACTTCTTCCCGATGCCTCTGGCCAGTAAATCCGGGGCTTTGCCTACCCGAAAACAAGGGACTGACAGCATCTCACCATCTTCATAAATGCCTGTGTAGGAGAAGAACAGGCACAGCCAGGGGCGGAGTTAAGCAAGTCATCAGCCTAGAATCAATACGTTCTCACAAATGCTCCAAGTCCAACACCCCACTTGGACTCTGTTGGCTTTTATTTAGCGCCAATTTAGTACTGAACATTAGTCGACTAATTCCTTGCCTATAGGCTCAAGCAACGTAGGTAGGTTATTTACGACAAAAATTGAGCCCCAAATTTCCGTGGTTAAGCAAGACAGTTGTGAAGTGAGTTTTGCCCCATTTTATGAGCTATCTTGCCATGGTTGTTTAGTGAACCACTGTAGTTGCTAAGTTAGTAATACGGTTGTTAAGTGAATCTAGCTTTCCCTTCGATTTTGTCATATTTCTGAAAGTCCTTAAGTGAGTTTGGGACAGCGCAACCATCATAAGTATGAGCCAGTTGCCAAGCAGCTGAATTTTGATGGTGTGACTGTGGGGATGCTGAAACGGTCCTACGTAATGAAAAATAATCACTGTGAATCATAATTAAAAGTGAAAGCAGGTTACTTTTTTCTTTTTTTAAAAATTGTTTTTATTGATTTTTCTTTTTTACATATCTCAATCAATAATAAACAGCACGGTGATACATTTTTATACAACTACTATCCGTATCAATATTATATACCTGTGGTGGCGAACCTATGGCATGTGTGCCGAAGTGACACGCAGAGCCATTACTGCTGGCCTGGGAGCACTCGGCCAGGAAAGGTCTGCTGCGCATGCATGCGCTGCCCGCCCATCAGCTGATTGTCAGGGATCTGGCATGTGGGGGCACAGCGGTGCACAGGAGACACTCACGCATGCCCAGAAGCAAATCCCACGGGTCGCACGTGCAGAAGCATGCAGCACAGCTTGCGTGTGCATGCGCAGGAGGCATGGGGGCACCGCGCGCATTACCTTTGGGGTGATGGCACGTGAGCATGAGCAGGCAAGCGCATGTGCCATTATCGGCACGGGAGCCCAAAAGGTTAGCCACCACTGATCTATACGTTCTATTTCTATACTTTTTACAATTATATAATACATTTTATTTTATTTCTTTCCTCTATCCAGTTATACCATTTTTCCCATATTGCATAGAATTCAGAATCTTCTTTTCCTTTTAATTCTATATCATCCTATCCATTTCCACACACTTGAAAAAATTTTTTGATTACTAGGCCTTTGGACTTTTTTCAATGCTGTTAATTTTGACCCGTCACTTAACAAATGGTTGTAAGTCGAGGACTAGCTGTTTAGGGCTTGTTGTCCCAGATGTCCTGGCAGCTGTACTAGCTGCCCCTTGTGGACTTCTTCCATAGAGGGTGGCCTTCAGCCACTTCTGACCACTTCTGTGAAACCGGTCGTAGTTCGGAGAACCGGCAAATGCTGCCTCTGATTGGCCCTGTCCTCACCTTCTATTCCTAATTCTAACCCTCCCATTGAGTCCCAGCTGATCAGCTGGCTTTTCTTTGGTTGCCCTGCACAGGAGAACGGAGCTGGAAAGCAGGTCAGTGGGATGGGGAGGGAAGGGGGATATTGCAGTAACCTTCCCTGCCACGCTCACAGGACCAGTAGTAAAAAAATTTGAATCCCACCACTGGAAGGAAGAGAGGAAGGGAAGGGGCAGGAAGAGAGGAAAGAGAGGGGAAGGGAGGAAGGAAAGGGGCAGGAAGAGAGGAACAAAGAGAAGGAAGCAGAGGTGGTGTACAGCCGGTTCTGACCAGTTCTGGAGAACCGGCAGCGGATATTTTGACTAGTTTAGAGAACCGACCAATCCCGCCTCTGACTGGCCCCGCCAACCCCATCTATTCTCTGCCTCCCATTGGGTCCCAGTTGATCGGCTGGGTCTTCTTTGGTTGCCCTGCACAGGAGAACGGAGCTGGAAAGCAGGTTAGTGGGGTTGGGGGGGGAATGGGATTTTGCAGTATATCCTCCCCCTGCCACACCCACTAAGCCATGCCCACCAAGGCACACCACGCCCACAGAACCGGTAGTAAAAAAAAACCTGAATCCCACCACTGTTCTTCCTGGGGAACAGGGACATTTGGGAAGTACCTCTCCACTCACCGTGCAAGTCGGTCAGGGTGACTTCTAGCTTGGTGGGCCCCGTCGGCTCCAAATCTGTGCGCAGCTCGACGCCGGCCAGGTCCAGCCGCAAGTGCTCCCTGCGCACCGCCTTCTCAGCCCAGGCGCGCCTCTCAGTCCAGGGGCGGAGGTCTGGGATGGGGAACTGGAGGAGCAGGGAAGCTTTGGGGGCGACCAGCTGCACATTGGCCTGCCATCGGGCAGCCGGGGGGAAACCTGGCTGGCACCCAGCAAGGGGAAGAGAAGGAGAAGGCAACCTCAGAAGGACAGAAAGGTGTTTTTCCGGTGAGGACGGTCCGTCAGGGCAACCTGGTCTACCCAAATGTAGGACGGAGCATACGGCTTCCGCTTTCTCCTTTCAGCCCCAATCCAGGAGCCTTCGCAGGCGGCCGCTTTCGCAACAAACTATTTTTGTGTTGAATTTTGCTCGTCGCAAAAGAGACAGAGGAGGAGGAGGAGGAGAAGGAAGAGAAGAGGAAGAAGAGGAAGAGAAAGAAAAAAAGAGGAAGAAGAAGAGGAAGGAAGAAGAGAAGGAGGAGGAAGAGGAGGAAAAGGAGAAGTAGTAGTAGTGGTTGTTGTTGTTATTAAAACTTTGGGTACACCGGGTTGCCCTGATAGACTGGTCTCACCAGAAAATCCCTTCACCTTCCCCCCTGGTGCAGTCAGGAAAGGAAGGAGAGCCTGTGGCTTAGAGGTTAACACACCTACCTAATATGCAAGTAGCCCAAGTTTGAATCTACGGTTACCTGACGAGAGCTAAACAGTTTGAAATAGATCTATGCTAGTCGTCCTTTTTTTCTTTGTCAGTAAAGTATAAATCCAACTCGGAAAGAGGAGCCACCCTCTAGAGCTGGCCAGCCAGCGGCTTCCCTTCCGCCTTACCATGGGTTCTTCGGGAGGGTAGCCACCCGGCCAGGATGGCCCCACGGTGGGCTGCAAGAGGAAGCAGAGGCGATCCAGGGTGCCCAGGTCCACTTCCGAGAGGAACTCAGCCAGCTCTACCGCCAAGTCCACCGTCAGCTTGGACGAGGCCCCTTTGGCCAGGCCACTCTGCAAGGATGGCACGAAAGTCAGCCCGGAGCAGACCTCTCAACCTTGGGGACTTGGAAGACAGCTGGGCTTCCAACTCCCAGAATTCCCCAGCCAAGCAAGTTAAGAAGGGCTGGTCTAAATGTCCAAGGGATGGGAGAATTGGAGGGTCAGGCCAGGCCATTCAGCTCGACGGTGACTTATTCTTTACACACTGCCTTCGTCATGCCCCTGTCGGAGTCTGAATCCGAGGAGGAAGACGAACAGCTGACAGAGAATGGGAGTGTGGCTCCATTGACTGTGGAGGAAACTGGGGAAGGGCAAAGTCCGGCTGGGCAGAGCAGGGGAGAGGTAGAACAAGGAAGAGGGAATTCAGAGGAAGGCCCAGGCCCACTCCCTCTTCATCCTAGGGCACTCAGGGAGGAATGGAGAAGGGAGCAACATGAGTTGCATAGCTTACAGGGGAGGAAAGGGCCCTGATTCCCTTCATTAGCCACAGCTGGGAAGAGAGTTTAAAAAAGATGCATGCTGAGTGAGGCATCTACTGGGAACAAACATGAGTTTATCTTGTGTTGACTTTGGTTATCTGTGTTCTTGGCATCTATCCAACCGGGTTGAATTACGGCCGTTCCTTCACATCTGGAATTCTTGCTCCTACCCTGCTGGACTAATGACCTCATTTTGCCTTGATTGGACTTATAGTTCCAGTTTTTGCTGACCACGTTTTGGACTGGATTCCCTGCAGCCAAAGGCTCTTCCTGGGAGAGTTTTTCTCCAGCCAGAAGGTAACCAGGACATTGAGGGCAAAGTTGGAGCAGATAAAGGGACTCCTACTGATTATCTGACTGGGATGCCTTTGTGCCACACCCTTTTGGGTCATCACAGTCTTCTCTGCTTGCAAACTTTGCCTTTGGTGAACTGGGGAGGGTGTGTGTGTGTGTGTGTGCTTGTACAAACCCACCACATTATCTTCTTCTGTGGAATTGTGCCTTTGCCAAGGCTCTTTGAAACAAAAGCAGGTGCAAACTTGGGCCTTAAAAGAACCCCAAAGGTGTGTTTTTTTCAAGGGGCAACTGGACTTTTTGGTTTTTCTTCGAAGATGTTTCGCTTCTCATCTGAGACGTTTCTTCTCCTTGCAGATAGCTAGTCATTTGCATTCTTTTTAAGAGGGCCATTGGGGGCCACCTGGAGGTTTATCTGTGTTCTCGGGGACCAAGTAACCTCAATGACTCTCTAAAAAGGATGCAAATGACCAGCTTTCTGTAAGGGATATAAATCCTTCTATTTCCCACCATCCAGTCAGGACTGAAGAAGCTATAATAGAGCAGCCCCTCCAGGGAGGTAGGAGTTCTACTTCAGACATGCCCAGCAAGGCCCACCCCAACTCCACAGTACACCCGGCTTGCAAACCTTGGAGGATGGCAGCTTCTCCAAGTGCTTGGACCGGATCCGTGCGCAGGGCTGAGGTGCCTGGCTGTAGGGAATGGGTCCCGGGATGGGAAAGACCAGCAGCTAGAAGGGAACAAGAAATACATAATCAGCTTTTGTCTTGCGCTATTGTCGTGGTTGACTTGCTACGCAGCTTCCTTGCAATCGGACAGCAATAACAGGAGGAAGGAAAGAAAGAAAGGAAAGAAATCATTGGAATGTGAGGATGTATTGGGAGGGAAACTCTGGAAGGTGCCACCTGGAAACAGATCCAGAGCCCAAGGCCACCAAGTCCGAGAAGGATATATAGAATCAAGATCACGTGAAGCGTTCATATAGTGCACTTGGAATACTGCGCTCAGTTTTGGTAGCCACGATGTAAAAAGGAGGTTGAGACTCTAGAAAGAGTGTAGAGAAAAGCAATGAGGACGATGAGGGGACTGGAGGATAAAGCATGTGAAGAACAGTTGCAGGAACTGGGAATGTCTAGTTTGATGAAAAGAAGAACTAGGGGTGACGTGATTTATTTATTTTATTTGGTTGGTCAATTGCTTACAAGATAACAGGTATTAGTAAAAACATAGTTATAAATACATGAAATGGATACAAATAAGAAAAACAAATAATAGGACAGGGATGGTAGGCATGTTGGTGTGCTTATGCACACCCCTTACAGACCTCTTAGGAAAGGGGTGAAGTCAATAGGAGACAGTCTAAGGTTAAAGTTTTGGGGGTTTGGGGAAGAAACCACAGAATCAGGTAGAGTATTCCAAACATTGACCACTCTGTTGCTGAAGTTGTATTTCCTGCAATCAAGTTTGGTGCAGTTAACCTTGAGTTTCTATCTATTGTTTCTCTTGTGTTGTTATGGTTGAAGCTGAAGTATTCATTCACAGGTAGGACATTGCAATGTATGATTTTATATCCTATACTTAGATCGGACCAAAGGCGGCATAATTCTAGGTTTTCTAGGTCTAGAATTTCAAGTCTGGTGGCATAAGGTATTCTGCAACGAGTAGAGGAGTGGAGAACTCTTCTGGTGAAATATTTCTGGACTTTCTCAACTGTGTTAGTATCAGATACGTAATGTGAGTTCCAGACTGATGGGCTGTATTCAAGTATTGGTCTAGCAAATGTTTTGTATGCTCTAGATTAGTAGTGTAATATTACCAGTGAAAAAGTTTCTGACTCAGGTCCACAGGAAATCTTTGAGCGGTTTACCTGCTCCTTCCTCCCATTGAAAAATGCACCACCGATCTGATAGCAGTGTTCCAATATCTCAGGGGCTGCCCCAAAGAAGAGGGAGTCAAACTGTTCTCCAAAGCACCAGAAGACAGGAGAAGAAGAAGCAATGGGTGGAAACTAACTCAGGAGAGAAGCAATCTAGAACTGAGGAGGAATTTCCTGACAGTGAGAACAATTCATCAGTGAAACAACTTGCCTCCAGAAGTTGTGAATGCTCCAACTCTGGAAGTTATTAAAGAAGAGACTGGACAACCATTTGTCTGAAGTGGTGTAGGGTATCCTGCCTAAGCAGGGGAGTTGGACTAGAAGACCTCCAATCTCCCTTCCAACTCTGTTATTCTAAGGTCCCAGGAAAACAGACTGTTCTCAAAACAACCCAGGTGCAGCAGCCCCATCCAGCCCACTTCTGCTTGTTCGCGGCTGCAACGGAGCAGGAGGGCAAACAACGCACTGGTGCTGCAGCCACATGACAGTTGTTGGGGTGTGGAGGGCCCTGGCTGCAGGGCCCGGAGGTAAGTCGGTGTGGGGCCGTGTGGGGCAACTCCAACCCCTCTTCGCCTCACCTCATGTCGACGGTACTGCGAGCAACCAGATGGAATGGGCAGCTGGGCGGCCGCGCAGGCACTTAAGGAGGGCTTATTTTGAGGGTAGGGGTTATATTATAGTCATGAGTTTTTAAAAAAGCTTATTTGGGGGATAGGTCTTATTAATGTCCTTCTCTTTCACATCCAGGGAGAACCCTCAACCTCAACTCCAGCCTTGGTGAGGCTACCCCCTCCCCGAAGACACTCCCCCTCCCCTGCTCCGCACCTGAGTGTATTCGGGTTTCCCCGTCCTTCTGCTGGCTGGCCAAAGGCACTCCAAGATCTCCAGAAGGCCGAAGGAGGTGTCCCAGTTGAGCCCACGCAGCTGCTTAGAAGCCTTGTGTTCGCAGGTGACTTGGACTGCAGCCCCCGTCAGCCTGGAAGATGGAAAGAAGCCCCCAAAAGCACCTCAGAAAAAGAGCAGGACAAAGGAGCAAATTTAAGAGCAGGGAAAAAAAGCCGGCCTATTCGCCTTAGAGCAGTGTTTTTCTCAACCTACACAACTTTAAGATAGCTGGACTTCAACTCCCAGAATTCCCCAGTCAGCTGACTGGGGAATTCTGGGAGTTGAAGTCCACTTTTCTTAAAGTTGCTAAGATTGAGAAACACTGAGTGGCTGGGGAATTCTGGGATTTGAAGTCCACCCCACTTAAAATTACTAAGGATGGAAACCACTGCCTGGCTGGGGAATTCTGGGAGGTGAAGTCCACCTATCTTAAAGGTGCTAAGTTCAGGTAACACTAACTGGATGGGGAATTCTGGGAGTTGGAAGTTCTCTTATATTAAGATTGCTAAGGATAGAAAACACTGACTGTGTCATGCCCCTGTTGGAGTCTCAATCTGAGGAGGAAGACGAACAGCTGACAGAGTGGGAGTGTGGCTCCATTGACTGTGGAGGAAACTGGGGAAGGGCAAAGTCCGGCTGGGCAGAGCAGGGGAGAGGTAGAACAAGGAAGAGGGAATTCAGAGGAAGGCCCAGGCCCACTCCCTCTTCATCCTAGGGCACTCAGGGAGGAATGGAGAAGGGAGCAACGTGAGTTGCATAGCTTACAGGGGAGGAAAGGGCCCTGATTCCCTTCATTAGCCACAGCTGGGAAGAGAGTTTAAAAAAGATGCATGCTGAGTGAGGCATCTACTGGGAACAAACATGAGTTTATCTTGTGTTGACTTTGGTTATCTGTGTTCTTGGCGTCTATCCAACCGGGTTGAATTACAGCCGTTCCTTCACATCTGGAATTCTTGCTCCTACCCTGCTGGACTAATGACCTCATTTTGCCTTGATTGGACTTATAGTTCCAGTTTTTGCTGACCACGTTTTGGACTGGATTCCCTGCAGCCAAAGGCTCTTCCTGGGAGAGTTTTTCTCCAGCCAGAAGGTAACCAGGACATTGAGGGCAAAGTTGGAGCAGATAAAGGGACTCCTACTGATTATCTGACTGGGATGCCCCTTTGGGTCATCACAGACTGGATGGGGAATTCTGGGAGCTGAACTCTACCCATCTTAAAGTTGCTAAGCTTGGGGAACACTGGTTGGTTGGGGAATTCTGGCAATGGAACACCCATCTTAAAGTTGCTAAGGGTAGGAAACCCAGGCTGGCTGGGGAATTCTGGGAGTTGAAGTCCACCCATCTTAAAAGTATCTAAGGATGGGAAACCCTGGATTGGACTCACCTGACATGGCTCCGTGGGATGGCTTCCTCGAAGCAGTGGCGGAGGGGATGGAAATCCCGGCCTCCGAAGGCTGCGTCCTTCAGGGACCCCAGCTGGGAGAAGAATTGCTGAGCAACGGCGAGGGAAAGGCTATCCGATGGGAAAAGCCCAGGTGGCTGATGGAGCAAGGTCAAGGTCAGCCCCCCAATAGTCACCCTCAGCAGCATCTCGGGACGCTGGCTGTCCAAGGAGGGGGGTGGCAGGGGGGAGGGCTTGCCTGAAAGAAGGTGAAAAAAGAAGAATTGGAATGCTGGGAATTGAAGTCCACACCTGTTGAAACCGAGAAACATTGAGCTAGCATTCCACAATCCAAGGGAAAATTCTGGGAATTTAAGCCCACAACTCTCAAAGCTGCTAAGTGTCAACTCATAAAACAATTCTGTGGTCTTTTAGAGTTGCCAACAGAAAGGGAGGGGGGGAAGGGTTTGAAAAAGCAGTGCGGCAGCTTGGAAACTGAAACTGCATTCCATAAATATTTTCAAAGATAGTAACTAGGTAACCGAAGTTTCTGCTGCACAAAATTCTAACTGGAGAGCCTGATTGATGACTCTGGGCTACGGAGGTGTCCCATTGGAGAATGTGAATTATGACACACCCAGGGGGTGGAGGGAAAACCAGGGTCAAGAGTGACAATGAATGATGTGTCTCAGAGTTGGCTACACCCAGGCAGTGCTGGACATGCTAACTCCCAATAAATTATTTTTAAGTTTTGGAAGTTTGGCTCGAGACTCATGATTTCAATAGGGTTAAATGCCAGAATCCTGGCACTAAGGTTGAAAAACATTGCTCTACAGTACAAACAATCCTCCAATTACAACCATTCATTTAGTAACCGTTTGAAGTTAAAACGGCCCTGAGAAAAAGGGACTTAACGCCCATTTTTCACACTTACAACCGTTGGGGCACCCCCGTGGTCAGGTGACCGAAGTCCGGGCCCATCTTGGCACCTGGGCTTGTCTTTATGACGGTTGCAATGTCCCCGGGGTCAAGCAATTCCCTTTGACAAGCGAAGTCAATGGGGAAGCCAGATTCATTTAACAACCGGGTGACCAGGTTAACAACTGCTGGGATTCACTTACCAACCGGAGAGGGCCATAAAATGGGGCAAAACTCATAGCAACTGTCTTGTTTTGGGATGAAAATTTTAGGCTCAACTCTAGATGTAAATCTAAAACTACATGTAGAATAATAATAATAATAATAATAATAATAATAATAATAATAATAATAATAATAATAATAATAATAATAATAATAATATGATGGTAGTAGTAGCAGTAGTAATAGTGGTAGTAGTAGTAGTAGTAGTTATTATTTATTGGTTAATCTTTTACAGCGTTACAAATTTACAAATTCACAGCCTTTGGGGCTGGTTGGTAGCTCAACAGCTCGAGTCCTAACCAAGGACCTAGGAACTGTTCAAGTAGCATCAGAGGATATGAGCTGTTCCACGGAGGGTGGTTTTTTTTGTAGAATCAGGGTATTCGAGTCTGATTAATTCAGGATTTAGGTATTGCTCCAAGGGCTCCAATTACAATTGGGATAACACATGATTTCTTTTTCCAAAGTCGCTCAACTTCAATTTGTAAGTCCCGATACTTTGTGATTTTTTGTTGTTGTTGTTGCTTGTCTTCAATTCGTGCGTCACCAGGTATTGCAAGGTCAATGAACCAAACCTTTTTCAACTATTGTTATGTCAGGTGTGTTGTGAGCCAAACGCCTGACAGTCTGAATTCTGAAGTTCTACAAGATCTTGACTTTTTCATTCTCCAGAACCTTCTTAACCTCATGTTGCCAAGTAGTTGTTACTATACTCAAATCCAAACTTTTGGCACAGTTTCCAATGAATGATTTCAACAACTCGGTTATGGCATTCTAGGCAGTCAGTTTGTGAAATTTTGCTGCACCCACTGATTAAATGGGCAACTGTTTCATCTATTATTATTATTATTATTATTATTATTATTATTATTATTATTATTATTATTATTATTAAACAAAATAGGCTGTTTAACTCTATTTCATGCAGCGTCCAGATGCTCAGCCTGGCTAGAAGAAGGAAACAGAGAAGAACCCCACAACCTTCTCCCCGTCTTTTCCCAGACCCCCCCCTCCTTCACCCCGGGGAAATTGCAGGAAAACCATCTTACTTGGTATCTTATTGAGGCCTGGCAGGGTTGAGGCAAACGGCATCCGTCGGTAACGCCGGGGGCTCAGCTGTGGAAGAAGGTTAATTTGAACGTGTTTTTTTCAATGTTTATTTTAATGCTTTCGGTTTTAAGCTTTGGGTTGAAAGGACGGATGTTTTTAATAGTTTAAAATTTCAAAGTGTCTATTTTGTCATGTGTGAAACTGTAAGGTGCCCGGACTCACTTGATAGCGAGATGGATGGCATATCAGTTTAATAAATAAATGGAGGAAAGAGCATTTTCAGGACTTAGGGCATAAAATAGGGTTGGAAGGGACCTTCAAGGTCTTCTAGTCCAACCCCCTGCTCAATAAGGAGACCCTGTACCATTTCAGATAAATGGCTGTCCAATCTTTTCTTGATGTCCTCCAGAGATGGAGCATTTACAACCTCTGGTGGCAAGCTGTTCCACTGGTTAATTGTTCTCACTGTCAGGAACTTTTTCCTTAATTCCAGGTTTTCACTCCTTGATAAGTTTCCATCCATTGTTCCTTATCCTGGAATAACTGAACCCCTTCCAATACTGGAATACTGCTATCATGCCACTGCCTAGTTCTTCTTTTCTCTAGACTAGCCAAACCCAAATTCTCCAACCAATGTTTTAGTCTCCAAGTCTTTAATCATTTTAGTTGCTCTTCTCTGAACTTTTTTTCCAAACATCCTTTTTGTAATGTAGTCACCAAAACTGGATGTGGTATTTTTTATTTATTTTTTCATATACAATAAATCCATTCCATTTCAACTGTGTGTCAATTAGACACATATTTGTGTGCTTAGTTATAATTAATAGTTTGCTTATCAATATAACAATACAATAACCACATTTTCATATGAATAATATCCAGTGTATCTGTTTTACAATCTTCTCTTATTACTTTATATATACATCTAATCCATTTTAATTTATCTTATTTTCTAACCTTTAGCAAAATAAATCCCATACTATGTAATATTTTTCTTTAATTTCCCTTGTTAGTCTATTCATTTCTGCACATTCAAATATTTTTTTCCATAACTTTTCCCTCTATCGGTATCTTGTCACTCTTCCAATTCTGCACAAATTCAATTCTAGCTGCTGTTAATATGTGTATTAAAATATGTATTTTCTTTAAAATATTTCTTTAAAATATGTATTTTCTTTACTGTAACCTTCAGGTAGCATTCCTAATATAAAATATTTCAGATTTCAAATCTATATGTTGTTTAATCATTTTTTCCAACCATATGTGATTTTTTTTTGTCTAATATTTTTTAGCTTCTATGCAAGACCACCATATATGTAGTATGTTCTGGTGTTTGATGACATTTCCAGCATCTAATTATAAACTGGATGCAGTATTCAGGTTACTTAATAGACTTCTGGAAGTGTTTATTAACCATTACCGTATGATTATATAAGCTTCTTTCTTTGTGATTTAAGAGTAAATTGGAAGGGCTTGGTTTGAGTGTCATCACTGTTGCACATTCTGGGCCCCATGCATGTGCCTGAAGCAGCGGTGGGATTCAAATTTTTAACAACCGGTTCTGTGGGTGTGGCTTGGGTGGTGGGTGTAGCCTGGTGGTCATGTGACTGGGTGGACATGGCTTGTTGGTCATGTTATTGGCTGGGCATGGCCAACTCAATATCACTCACATCAAGGCACACATCTCCTCGCCTGGCCTGTCGTGACTGTGGGGATGCTGCAACAGTCGCAAGTGTGAAAAATGGTCATAAGTCATTTTTTTCGGTGCCATTGTAACTTTGAATGGTCACTCCACACAAGCAAAGTACCAGCAAAGGCGGGGGGAAAAACTCCAGAGAAGTTCAAGAGACAGGAAGTCTAGTCCTGCCTAGAATGTAATAAGGGTTAACGGAGAGGCAGTTTCTGTAAACAACACCAGAATGTTTCCTTCCTGCCTTCCTTACAGGATTAGCCCTGTAATTTCTTCTAACAACCGGTTCTCCGAACTGCTTAGAGTGTTAACAACCAGTTCTAGCGAATAGGTGCGAACTGGTAGAATCCCACCCCTGGCGTGAAGACAGTATTATTGAGATCCACAAGACAGTTAGAAACAACTGAGAAAGATGAAGGATGGCCACGGGGAAGAAAAAAAGCTGGGCAAGGCACTTACCCCCAGGGCGAAGGCTGCAGGCTGCAAGGGAGTTGTGCTAATGTCACTGTGGACCGATGAATCCAGATCCGAGAGGTCGCTGACCGAACGCAGAGACGCTACGCTGCTTGTCATGGGTGCCATGGAGAAGAACATCTCTGCAGGGAGAGAGGGAAAACTGGTGGAAGGTTTAACGTTCGCTCGTGGGTGGGTGTCCTTGGTGCTCTCTGAGCTTGGTGGGGTTTTTTTGCAGACGTTTTATTACCCAAACTAGGTAACATCATCAGTGCCAGAAAGGAGTTGAGGAGGGTGTGGGGGAGAGGGAGGAGGAAGAGGAGGAGATGGAGAAAGAGGAGTGGGAGGTACTTGGTGCTGAGTTTGGTTGTTTTCTTGCAGACGTTTCAATACCCAACTAGGGAACATCATCAGTGCTGGGTTTAACATTTGCTAGCTCTCACTGTCTTTCAAAGGAGACGTGGAGTGCAAAACATTTCTAGATTCTGGAAATAATTTCCAAATGTGGAAGTGGTTGTAGGTTTCTCACCCCTGCTTCTCTATCAATTAATTGTTTATTTACTGAACCAATTCATATAGTGGCCCATCACGTACATATGTGAGTTGGGGCAGCTTACAAAATTCTAGAACAGAGGTCCCCAAACTTGGCAACTTTAAGACTTGTGAACTTCAACTCCCAGAATCCCTCAGCCAGCAGAGTCTTAAAGTTGCCAAGTTTGGAGATCTCTGTTCTAGAATCTACCGTATCATTAAAAACCCATGAAAAGGAGAGAGAGAGACCTAAGAAATGACATCTCTGCCTCTGAGATCTATTCCTGATCTCCTGGAGAGGGAAGGAGAGGCGGATCTCCTCGCCAGGACTCACCTCCATTCTCCGCTCCAGCCACCAGGCCCTCCAGATGTGCGGGGGCCGATCCCAACCCCGAATGCAGCTGCTGGCTGAGGTCTTGCTCAATCAGCTTCAGATCCTCAGAATCCAGAGGGCGGTTTTTGCTCAGCTGCTCCTGCAGAATCCTGGATTCTTTGCCAGGGGAGGGGGAAGAGAGAAGGAGGAGACAAATGTAGGGAAGTGAATCTCCTCCACAAAGAAGGGAAAAAAAATTGGGCATCGCAAGATTCCTCGAAATCAGTAATTTGGTATTTGCCAAAGCTGGATAAAAGGGATCCTCTGGGCCAAACCCACAAAACTGTACTATTTGTTAATTTATTTTATATATACCCCACCTTTATTATTCTTTTTACAAAGAACTCAAGGCAGCAAACAGATGCATCATCCCTTCCTCCTCCTATTTTCTCTAGAACAACAACCCTGTGAGGTGGGTTCGGCTGACAAAGAGTGATTGGCCCAAGATCTCCCACCTGGCTTTCGTGTCTAAGGTGGGACTAGAACTCCCCATCCCCTGGTGATTGGCCCAAAGTCACCCAGCTGGCTTTCCTGCCTAAGGCGGGACTAGAACTCACCATCTCCTGGTGATTGGCCCAAAGTCACCCAGCTGGCTTTCCTGCCTAAGGCGGGACTAGAACTCACCATCTCCTGGTGATTGGCCCAAAGTCACCCAGCTGGCTTTCCTGCCTAAGGCGGGACTAGAACTCCCCGTCCCCTGGTGATTGGCCCAAAGTCACCCAGCTGGCTTTCGTGTCTAAGGCGGGACTAGAACTCACTGCCTCCTGGTTTCCAGCCAGCCACCTTCACTACTAGAGCAAACAGGCCTCTCATCCTATTCAGTCCCCAGAAGCACAATTTGCACATTTTCCAGATTCACAAAACCTCCTGGGCTAACCAAAGATGTTGGATTCACCAGCAAACTAAGGGCAAATGTATGCATTGCCTCTTTGGGAGATTTAGTGAGCCAGGAGTGCAGGATGAACCTCCCAAGAGTTCTCAGAGAAAAGGGCCTAGGGCAGTACTGTTCAATCTTGGTGTGCTAGCTAGGGAATTCTGGGAATTGAAGTCCACCTTAAAATGGCTAAGTTAGGAAATCCCTGACCTTGAGCAACGGAGAATGGGTTCAAGCACCACAAGACCCCAAGGTTGGAGGCTGTTCTGACCCAGCTCCCCAAATACGACAAACCCTCTGGTATGAACTCAAAAGATTCCTTTATAAAGAGCCCTGGCAACCGCGGCAAAAAAATTATCTCTTACCGCAAGCTAACAAGTCCATCCATCCAGGAGATAAATAGTTGTCTGCCACCCCTATTTGTCTCCACCCTCTGCCTTTGATCCCCAGAGCTAGGGTGGGACTTTGGTAGCAGAACAGTGGCTCTTCCATCCCAAGGACCAGCCTATAGATTTCCACTGCTCTCCTCTCCTCTGCCTTCTACATCAGGTACTGGACCCAGTTGTCCCTCCTCTTCTTCATCAGCCAGCTCCAGATCTGGGGGCTGTTGACTTTCCCTCTGAGGGCTGATGGACGGCCCAGGCTCCATCTCTCTCTCTCTCTGCCAGCTCCATTCCCTCTTCCCTCTTCAGAGCTCCCAGGTTGCCCTGATGCTGACATTGACTCCCACCCCTCCTCCTCTGATTCAGCTGCTGGAGGGACTGGCGGCCAACAGGCCACAACAGAGGCCTTCAACCATCTAGATCACGGGCATCAAACTCGCTGTGTCATATTGCCATCACACGACGTTTTCTCTCTTCACGGAGATGAATGTGGCCGCCAGTTTGACACCCCTGATCTAGATCAAGGGTCCCCAAACCCCAGCCACAGTATACTATTGGGCCATGGCCTATTCGGAACCGGGCCGCACAAGCAGCAGGCTGGTGCATGCACAGATTTAAGCAAGTGGCAGGCCGGCACATGTTAACAGACATGCTCAACTTGCACAAGTGCAGCTGTGTGCACATGTGCCGCCTCACCACTTGTGCAAGTTGAGCTGCACGTACATGCACGCATGCACCAACCCGCCACTCGCACAGTCCGGTTCCCTTCTCCCCTAGCCAGGCCACCAAGCCACAAAGGTTGGGGACCACTGATCTGGATCATGACTTCTCCAGCCCTTCCATCGCTCACCAGACAAGTTCAGGGATGAGAGAAGATCCATCAGGAGCAATATCTGCCGAGGAGCCAGCAGCAGGTGCAGAGATCCAATCTTTCCATCTAACTCCAGCTGCAGGTGGAGAGAACCATTTTCCACGTCAAAAGAAGCAGCTCCCTGCCCTTTTGGGGAAAGGGTGAAATCCAGGCATTTGGCTCTCCCCCCTGGACCTTACAGCCTAATACCCATCAATAAGACCCAGCTAGACCAGGATGCTAAACCGAGCATGACTTCAGGAGAAAATCCAACAGGTTTTGCATGCTTTTACAATTAAAAAACATAGAACGTAGAATAATAATAGAGTTGGAAGGGACCTTGGAGGTCTTCTAGTCCAACCCTATGCTCGAGCAGGAGATTGGCGAACCTATGGCACGTGTGCCACAGGCAAACTTACCTCACTTCACATGCGCATGCCTCCCAGCTGATTTTTGGTGGGTTTGAGGCCTTTTTGGCCTCCCAGGCTTGAGGAAAGCCTCTGCAGTCTGAAAAATAGCCCGTTTCATCACTTCCGGTATTTCCGGAAATACCGGAAGTGACAAAACGGGCCTATTTTTCAGGCTGCGGAGGCTTTGCACAAGCCTGGGAGCCCAAAGAAGGCCTCAAACAGGCCGAAAATCAGCTGGGAGGCGCAATGCATGTCAGGGGGCGGGGGATTGCACGCGCATGCACAGGGGGTGTTGGGGACATGTGCATTGCCTTCTGGGTGCTGGCACGCGAGCATGCATGCGCGCGCACAGGAGCCCAAAAAGATTAGCCACCACTGCCCTGTACCATTTCAGACAAACAGTATAGACAACATTTCAGACAAAAAAAAGCATTCCTTTGTCTGTCTGTTGACCTGGCTTACCTAGAAAGGTTAACATCAACCTTGGAAGTTTCTGTCCCTCAGTCTTATACCGAATAGCGTCCATCTGGTGTTAGTTTGAGCTTCTTTCTCACTTTTCTTTCAATTTTTGGACCAGGGAAATCTCTTCCCTCAAATAGTTCTTCAATTTTTTCCCTAAAGGAAGCTCCATATTGCTTTGAATCATCCTTGCCCTTAAAGACAGCTTGTTTGTGTGAGCTGCTGTTTATTCAACAACCCAGGTTGAAACAAAGGATGGCTTGTTGCAATGGATGAGCCAGTCTAAACTGTACGATTTCAAGATGCCTAATCTAGGGATAAGCCAGTTCCATTTATACGAGGAAAACCTGAGACTGAGTTAGCAATTGAAATTTTGGGTTCAATTGTGGTCTTTTTTCAAGCCAAGGACTATCTGTACATTTAAGCTCATGTCTCCTTCGCTAAGCTCCGTTTAGCTTACCCAGCGAGGCCGTTAAAATCAAACAGGGAGAACTTTGGAAATAACTAACCCTAACCCAACAACCCAACAGGACAGATACAGACTTCAGAGGACAGTTAGGACTGCAGAAAAAACAATGGCTAGCAACCTGCCTTCTATCGAGGACCTGTATATCCCGCACGAGTCCAAAAGAGGGCTGTGAAAATCTTTACAGATCCCTCACATAAACTGTTTCAGCTCCTTCCCTCAAAATGACGCTATAGAGCACTGCACACCAGAACAACTAGACACAAGGGGAGTTTTTCCTGAATGCCATCATTCTGCTAAACAAAGAATTCCCTCAACACTGTTTAACTATTTACAAAGTCTGCACTAGTATTACTATTAATCTTATCACTCCTTATCACCCATCCCCTCCCACTTGTGACTATATGACTGTAACCTTGTTGCTTGTATCCTTGATTTTTACTGACTGTTTCCTAGTATGCTTGATGGCTTATTGTACCCTATGACTATTATTAAGTACTTGATGATTCTTGATTCCTGACAAATGTCTCTTTTCTTTTATGTACACTTGAAAGCATCTGCACCAAGACAAATTCCTTGTGTGTCCAATCCCACTTGGCCAATAAAAGAATTCTATTCTAAATCATTCTTATATTTCTTGACAGGGGAAAGTAGCAATCCACAATCACGCTAGTTTTTGCATTCCCATGTTTCCTGGATGTATTCAACAAGCCAGGATTGACCCAAATGACCTTAGCTCCAGGGAAGGCCTCGTTTTGCTTGAACTTAATCCGCATCTCGGTGTATCCGGAGCAGCTTCCAATCTGAAGCAGAGGGCTGGATCCGGCCTCTTCCCTGCCAGAATCGCACGGCTCGGCTTCCTGGGTAAAAAGGAAATCAAATATACCTAAAAACGACGCCGGGGACTTTCAGCACGGCAGCTGCCATCCAAACGGGCCAGACCAAGAGTTTGTCAGCTGACCCCGAGCTGCCTCCTCCCCGCTGTCCTGACTGCGTCTCTCCTATCCAAGCTTCATGAGCCGACAGCCTGACATTGGCCATGGGCGGGAGGGGAGACAGAAAGATTGGAGCGCGTCATGGTTGGCTCGCTACACGAACCCTGCTTGCAAGCAGGTGTCAGCAGTGGGAGGAGGGAGAGAAGGTACTGGAATGCACTCTTGATAGAAGGTGCCCCAGGAGCCTCCTTGGAGGGCTCAGCCGTGCTACAATTGTCAGAGTGTAAGGAAGGGGTAGGTGGGGGAGAGGAAAGGCCAGCTGAGAAGCTCCATCCAGCCAAGTCAACTATGGAGATGCAGAGCTGGGAACCAGGAACCTCCTTCCTAAACAATATACAAGTGCCTAATTGGAATTGACGGATAACCGGGGGGGGGGGGATGGTGAAGGGTGGAGGGAGAGAGAGGGAACTGTTTGTGTTGGGGGCACAGGGAAAATCCTCAGATTCGCTCCTTCTGCAACCACTTCAGCTTCCGTAAAGTCGACTCTGGGCAAAACCAAACAGGCAGGCGTCTCTTTTTGGGGGGCTAGGTGACCGAGTGGGACAGTTGGCACCCCCTCCCCCCCCAAGACGGAAGGAGGGTCTCCCACAAGGCCATACCTTCGTGCCCCGGGCACTGCCCTCACCAAATTCCTCATAGTAAAGCAAGAGGCCGCTCAGCTGGAGGATCTTTTGCAGAAAGGGTGGAGGCTGATGGATGTCAACAGCAAGCGCCTGCCCGGGGTCCCGCACCACTTCATCGCAGTAGTCCAACCTGTCAAGAGAGGAACACTCAGGACCAGGCGCCGACCATCTCCCATCAGGCTAACTCAAGGCATCCGTGGCTGGGTCAGGCATAGGAGCGGTGCACAATCAGGAGGCTCGCAAGTTCGATCCTACGTAGAGGCAGATATTTTCCTCTCCGGGCACAATGAGAATATATCTGCTGAACAAAACTCCGTATTGGTGACAGGAAGGGCATCTGGCCAGTTAGAACTTTGCTAGCTCCATTCAGTTTGCCCAGACTCCACCCTGCAAGGGATTATGGGATTGTTAAAAGATGATGATGATGATTAGGCTGCCTTCACCCATCACACCTACCCAAGTTCCTGGACAAACTTAAATCCTGGCTCTACACAGGACATTAAACAGGACTCACCCAAAATGACATGCCAATCAATCAATCAATCAGGATACAGTTGGAAGGGATCTTGGAGGTCTTCTAGTCCAACCCCCTGCTCAAGCAAGACACCCTATATCTGTGATGGTGAACCTATGGCACGTGTACCGGAAGTGCCACCCGAGAGCTCGCCTGGAAGAGGCCCACTGCACATGTGCGCAGCTGATTGTCAGGTATCTGGCGTGCATGTGGGGAGCGCAGGGGGCACAGGAGACATACGCGCAGGCCCAGAGATGCGCAGCATGTCCTGGGGGTTGTGATTTTATGTGCAGAGATGCACAGCCCGTGGAGGAATCGCGCACCCATGTGCAAATGGATCGCGTGCAAGAGCGATTACGCGCACATGTGTATGCGTGCAGAAAGGGGAATTGTGCATGCAGGCCCAGACGCGCTGCACTGCGAGGGGATAGCGCATGTATGTGCAGAGTGCTGCGAGGGGATCGCACGTGCAGGGGCTGTGGGGAGGGCCAGCACGCCTTGCCTTCTGGCATGTGCTGGTATGTGCTGGCACGAGCACACAAGCGCAAGAATCGGCACGGGGCCTGAAAAAGCTTTGCCACCACTGCCCTGTATCATTCCAGACAAACGGCCGTCCTGCAGGGGTGGGAGTCTACCCGTTTGGAGCCGTCCAGTAGAACTGGTTGCTCCAATTCTGCACAGTTTGGAGAACTGGCAAATCATGACCCTGGCTAGCCCCCCCCCTCATCCCCCCTCCCAGTCCTTATCATGCATACGCAACATCCCTGGCTGTATCAGACACTCCTTCAGCTGTTATGACGATCGGCTGTGCCAGGATCGCCCTCGCTGTCTTCCTGCTTCACCCAGGAGGCCAAAAGGGCGTGCCGGAGATGGGGGGGGCGGTTGGGGAGCTGCAACGCCCCCTGGGCTCCGTTTTTTTTGCCTGTCCTGGGCCTCAGGGAAGCCTCTTGGGAGCAAAAAACGTCCCCCAGGAGACTTCCCTGAGGCCCAGGAGGTAAGAAAGGGGGGGGGTGCTGCAAAGGGGGAGGAGGGAGGGAGGGAGGACGTTGTGCCCACCTAGCCACACCCAGTTGTTGTCCAGCCTTTCCTTAAAAACCTCCAGTGTTCAAGCACTGACAGGTTACGGTGGCTTTTCCACTGATTATTGGTTCTACCGGGAAGGAAGTTTCTGCTTACTTCTAGATTAGATCTTTCTTTGGCCAACTTCCACCCATGACTTCTTGTTCTGTCCTCTGGGGCTCCTGGGTACCCGCTTTGACCCCACTGCCTTTTTCAATGACCCACCCCTCCCCCTAATTGTGGCTCTACAGGTAGCCAAGGGGTGACCTTCCTCCAAGGGAGGAAGGATGAGGCACCTGTTCCCCAGAATCCTCCCAGCCAACGTGGCTCCTAGAAGCGCCCCTTCCTTCTTACCCCAGGACTTTCTTGATAGACTTGAGAAAAAGAAAAAAGAAAAAAAAAAAGAACCGAGCATCAAACCACCAACTCCGAGACAGGCCTCACCAGAGAAGAGCCCTTCCAATATTTCACAGAAGGCGTCCATTCGGAGGAGGGGGGAAAAAAGCTGACCTTTGGATGTGAATTTCCAGGGCCACACCGGGTGCCTCCCGTCTTCTGGGCGTGTGTTCCACGCGTATCACCGTGTCCAAAAAAGTCACTTCGATTCTTCTCAGAACTGGGAGAGAGAAAAAAGGAGACGACACCAAGGGGGATACAGGCTGTAAAGCAGGGAAAATCAACTTCTCATCGCCCATTGACACTGTTGTGGTCTGTCGGCCGCATCTCTCTCCCCAGCAGCCGAATCAGAGGAGGGGTTGAGGGGGCATGGGAGTCAGGATCGGCATCAGGGCCACCTGAGAGCTCCAAGGGGGAAGAGGGAATGAAGCTGGCAAAGAGAGAGGGGGGGAGGGAGGGAGAGAGAGGGGGGAGACAGAGAGAGAGGGAGAGAGAGAAAGAGACAGAGAGAGAGAGGGAGAGAGGGGGGGAAGGGGAGAGAGACAGGAAGAGAGAGAGGGAGAGAGAGAAAGAGACAGAGAGAGAGAGGGAGAGGGGGGGAGAGAGAGAAAGAGACAGAGAGAGAGGGAGAGAGAGAAAGAGACAGAGAGAGAGGGGGGAGAGAGAGGGGGAAGAGAGAGAGAAAGAGACAGGGAGAGAGAGGGAAGAGAGACAGGAAGAGAGAGAGGGAGAGAGAGAAAGAGACAGAGAGAGAGGGAGAGAGAGAAAGAGACAGAGAGGGGGAGAGAGGGGGGAGAGGGGGGGAGAGAGAGAGAGACAGAGAGAGAGGGAGAGAGAGAAAGAGACAGAGAGAGAGGGGGGAGAGAGAGGGGGAGAGAGGGGGGGAGACAGGAAGAGAGAGAGGGAGAGAGAGAAAGAGACAGAGAGAGAGGGAGAGGGAGAGAGGGGGAAGAGAGAGGGGGGAGAGAGAGAGAAAGAGACAGGGAGAGAGAGGGAAGAGAGACAGGAAGAGAGAGAGGGAGAGAGAGAAAGAGACAGAGAGAGAGGGGGAGAGAGAAAGAGACAGAGAGGGGGAGAGAGGGGGGAGAGGGGGGGAGAGAGAGGGAAGAGAGAAAGGAAGAGAGAGAGGGAGAGAGAGAAAGAGACAGGGAAAGAGATGGAGACAGAGAGGGAGGGAGAGAGAGAAAGAGAGGGGGGAGGGGGAGAGAGAGAGAGAGAAAGAGACAGGGAGAGAGAGGGAAGGGAGACAGGAAGAGAGAGAGGGAGAGAGAGAAAGAGACAGGGAGAGAGATGGAGACAGAGAGGGAGAGAGAGAAAGAGAGGGGGGAGGGGGGGAGAGAGAAAGAGACAGGGAGAGGGAAGGGAGACAGGAAGAGAGAGAGGGAGAGAGAGAAAGAGACAGAGAGAGAAAGAGACAGAGAGGGAGAGAGAGGGGGGAGAGGGGGGGAGAGAGAGGGAAGAGAGAAAGGAAGAGAGAGAGGGAGAGAGAGAAAGAGACAGGAAGAGAGAGAGGGAGAGAGAGAAAGAGACAGAGAGAGAGAGGGAGAGGGGGGGGAGAGAGAGAAAGAGACAGGGAGAGAGATGGAGACAGAGAGGGAAAGAGAGAGAGAAAGAGAGGGGGGAGGGGGGAGAGAGAGAAAGAGACAGGGAGAGAGAGGGAAGGGAGACAGGAAGAGAGAGAGGGAGAGAGAGAAAGAGACAGAGAGAGAAAGAGACAGAGAGGGAGAGAGAGGGGGGAGAGGGGGGGAGAGAGAGGGAAGAGAGAAAGGAAGAGAGAGAGGGAGAGAGAGAAAGAGACAGGGAAAGAGATGGAGACAGAGAGGGAGAGAGAGAGAGAAAGAGAGGGGGGAGGGGAGGGAAGGGAGACAGGAAGAGAGAGAGGGAGAGAGAGAAAGAGACAGGGAGAGAGATGGAGACAGAGAGGGAGAGAGAGAAAGAGAGGGGGGAGGGGGGAGAGAGAGAAAGAGACAGGGAGAGAGAGGGAAGGGAGACAGGAAGAGAGAGAGGGAGAGAGAGAAAGAGACAGAGCGAGGGGGGGGGAGAGAGAGAGAAAGAGACAGGGAGAGAGATGGAGACAGAGAGGGAAAGAGAGAGAGAAAGAGAGGGGGGAGGGGGGAGAGAGAGAAAGAGACAGGGAGAGAGAGGGAAGGGAGACAGGAAGAGAGAGAGGGAGAGAGAGAAAGAGACAGAGAGAGAGGGAGAGAGAGAAAGAGACAGAGAGGGAGAGAGAGGGGGAGAGGGGGGGAAGAGAGGGAAGAGAGACAGGAAGAGAGAGAGGGAGAGAGAGAAAGAGACAGGGAAAGAGATGGAGACAGAGAGGGAGAGAGAGAGAGAAAGAGGGGGGAGGGGGAGAGAGAGAGAAAGAGACAGGGAGAGAGAGGGAAGGGAGACAGGAAGAGAGAGAGGGAGAGAGAGAAAGAGACAGGGAGAGAGATGGAGACAGAGAGGAGAGAGAGAAAGAGAGGGGGGAGGGGGGAGAGAGAAAGAGACAGGGAGAGGGAAGGGAGACAGGAAGAGAGAGAGGGAGAGAGAGAAAGAGACAGAGAGAGAGGGAGAGAGAGAAAGAGACAGAGAGAGAGGGGGGAGAGAGAGGGGAGAGAGAGGGGGGAGTGACAGGAAGAGAGAGAGGGAGAGAAAGAGACAGAGAGAGAGATCGAGACAGAGAGGGAGAGAGAGACAGAGAAAGAGAGGGGGGAGGGGGAGAGAGAGAGAAAGAGACAGGGAGAGAGAGGGAAGGGAGACAGGAAGAGAGAGAGGGAGAGAGAGAAAGAGACAGGGAGAGAGATGGAGACAGAGAAAGAGACAGGGAGAGAGAGGGAAGGGAGACAGGAAGAGAGAGAGGGAGAGAGAGAAAGAGACAGAGAGAGAGGGAGAGAGAGGGGGGAGAGAGGGGGGAGAGAGAGGGGGAGAGACAGGAAGAGAGAGAGGGAGAGAGAGAAAGAGACAGAGAGAGAGGGGGAGAGAGAAAGAGACAGAGAGGGAGAGAGAGGGGGGAGAGAGGGAAGAGAGACAGGAGAGAGAGAGGGAGAGAGAGAGAAAGAGACAGGGAGAGAGAGGGAAGAGAGACAGGAAGAGAGAGAGGGAGAGAGAGAAAGAGACAGGGAGAGAGATGGAGACAGAGAAAGAGACAGGGAGAGAGAGGGAAGGGAGACAGGAAGAGAGAGAGGGAGAGAGAGAAAGAGACAGAGAGAGAGGGAGAGAGAGAGAAAGAGAGAGGGAGAGAGAGGGAAGAGAGACAGAAAGAGAGAGAGGGAGAGAGAGAAAGAGACAGAGAGAGAGGGGGAGAGAGAAAGAGACAGAGAGGGAGAGAGAGGGGGGAGAGAGGGGGGGAGAGAGAGGGAAGAGAGACAGGAAGAGAGAGAGGGAGAGAGAGAGAAAGAGACAGGGAGAGAGAGAAAGAGAAAGAGACAGGGAGAGAGATGGAGACAGAGAAAGAGACAGGGAGAGAGAGGGAAGGGAGACAGGAAGAGAGAGAGGGAGAGAGAGAAAGAGACAGAGAGAGAGGGAGAGAGAGAGAAAGAGAGAGGGAGAGAGAGGGAAGAGAGAGAGGGAGAGAGAGAAAGAGAGAGAGAGGGAGAGAGAGAAAGAGACAGAGAGGGAGAGAGAGGGGGAGAGAGAGGGGGGGAGAGAGGGAAGAGAAACAGGAAGAGAGAGAGGGAGAGAGAGAAAGAGACAGAGAGTGAGATGGAGACAGAGAGGGGGAGAGAGAGAGAAAGAGAGGGGGAGGGGGAGAGAGAGAGAAAGAGACAGGGAGAGAGAGGGGAGACAGGAAGAGAGAGAGGGAGAGAGAGAAAGAGACAGAGAGAGATGGAGACAGAGAGGAAGAGAGAGACAGAGAAAGAGAGGGGGGAGGGGGAGAGAGAGAGAAAGAGACAGGGAGAGAGAGGGAAGGGAGACAGGAAGAGAGAGAAAGAGACAGAGAGAGAGGGAGAGAGAGGGGGGAGAGACAGGAAGAGAGAGAGGGGGAGAGAGAAAGAGACAGAGAGAGGGAGAGAGGGGGGAGAGAGGGGGGAGAGAGAGAGAAAGAGACAGGGAGAGAGAGGGAAGAGAGACAGGAAGAGAGAGAGGGAGAGAGAGAAAGAGACAGGGAGAGAGAGGGAGACAGAGAGGGAGAGAGAGAGAGAAAGAGACAGGGAGAGGCAGCTCTGCGCATTGGCACACGGAGGAACAGGCTCCGGCTGTTCTTCTGCCCCACTGATGTCCGACTCCGAAGGCAGCTGATAACTGTCGGATGGCCCTGGCCCCATCTCTGCCTCCAACAAAGAGCTCTCATCAGCACCTTCCCCCGACTCCAGGACTAGCCCATGTTCCTCCCCAACCTCCTCACTGTCCGAATCTGCTGCCGACTCTGCTGGCCACTGGCAGGCCACAACGGTTTCTTCCCTGTTTCTGCCACCTGGGCTGAGCTGCCACCAGTTTTGGATTCCCCTCCCTTCCACCTCTTTCGCAGCCCCTCCCCGTCTCTCCCACCTGCCCTCCCACCTACCTGTTTCAATGGTTTGGGCAAACATTTCCAAGCCCTCCAGGGGCTGGCTGGTGTCCGAAGGCTCCTCCGCCTGCTCCTTCAAGCACTCCTGAGCCAGCTGCATGGAGGTCGTCATGCACGAGGCCCAGCTTTGCGACTCTGAGCCAGCATGACCTGGGGGCGGGGGGAGAGGAGAAGATATGGAGAGGTCAGAAACGCAGGTAAGGAAGCAGGATGCTCCCTTCCACCAGACACTCCCTTAAACACAAGCCAGCTGTGTGCGGCGGCGGCAGCCAAAAAAGCAAATACAATCCTTGGTTGCATAAACCGAGGCACAGAATCCAAACCAGGTGAAGTTTTAGTACTTCTTTATAAAGCCTTAGTAAGGCCACACCTAGAATCCTACATGCCGTTTTGGTCCCCACATTACAAAAAAGGATGTTGAGACTTTGGAAAACGTACAGAGAAGAGCAAGTAAAATGATGAAAGTGTACGATTTAGTGTACATTCGAGACAAAAACATATGAAGAACAGCTGCAGGATTTAGGTCTGGTCAGTCTAGAGAAAAGAAGGACTAGACAGCAGTTTTCGAGTATTTGAGGGGCTGCTCCAAAGAACAGGGGGGTGTCAAATTGTTCTCCAAAGCACCAGAAGGCAGCAGAAGAAGCAATGGATGGAAACTAATCCAAGAGAGAAGCAACCTGGAATTCAGGAGAAACTTCCAAAGAGTGAGGAGCCAGTGGAACAGCTGGCCTCCAGAAGAGCTATGGGTGCTCCATCATTGGAGGTTTTTAAGAAGTGACTGGACAGCCACCTACCTGAAATGGCAGAGGGTCTCTTGTTTGAGCAGGAGGTTGGACTAGATGACCTACAAAGTCCCTTCCCACTCTGTTATTCTGTACTATTCTATAACCAGTGGAATAGCTGGCCTCCAAACACTGTGGGTGCTTCATCACTGGAGGCTTTTAAGAAAAGTCTGAACAGTAACTTGTCTGAAATGGTATAGCAGGGGTCTCCAACCTTGGCAACTTTAAGCCTGGTGGACTTCAACTCCCAGAATTCCACGGCTGGGGAATTCTGGGAGTTGAAGTCCACCAGGCTTAAAGTTGCCAAGGTTGGAGACCCCTGTATAGGGTCTCTGCTTTAGGAGGAGGTCTTCTAGCCCAGTGATCGCCAACCAGTAGGCTGGGGGCCACTGGTGCTCTGCAAGAACATGTTGGTGGTCCACAGAGGAATGTCCCCCCCAAAGCAATTAATCCTGGCTGTGTGGGAACACAAGGCTGCTCCACCCACATGGCCCGTGGGAACACAAGGGTTGCGTCACTTGATTGTGAACAACACGAGGTAGTGAGGGGAGGAGGGAAAGGATGGAGGGGGGACTTGCCCCACATGCCTGGCCTGACCACCGGGCTGCTTCTTTCTGCTTCATTCTTCTTCTGCTTTAAGCTGCAGGCAAGGAAAGCAGCCAAAGTCTTTCTTTCTCTCCCCCAAACTCCGCCAGAAATGAGTCTTTGGGACCCTGCAAGGCCTCCCTGCTCCAAGAGGCTGCACCGGCGTGAGAAATCTCACAAAGACTCATTTCTGGCAGAATTTGGGGGAGAGGGAAAAAAAGACTTCTGCTTGAAGCCTTGCATGAAGCCAAAAGTCTCTCTCTTTCCCTGAGAACTGAACAAGAGTCGGTAAATAATGATCGATCGGTAGGAAAACAGGGTGGGGAATTTTCCTGCAGACTTTTGGGGGGATTTTCCCAGGGTCTCTGATCCGTGGGATTTAAAATGATGAGTTTGGTGGTCCCTGAGGTCCAAAAGGTTGGCGACCCCTGGACCAGACCTCCAAGGTCCCTTCCAACCCTAGCCAGCAGGCCCCAATTATTACCCCTCCCCCCTCTGGCTCCCACCTTGGCGATATTTGGGCCGACAGGTAACCTGCAGCCCACTGACTTCCACAGTGCAGTTCTCGGTGACTAAGGCAGACCAGGGGATGGTGACAGCAATGCTATCGATGAAGCCATCCAGGATCTCCAACGGGGCGCCCACGGACTCCAGGAACTCATTCACGGACTGCAGAAGGGAAGACAACAAGGCAACGTCAAAGCAAAGCAAAACTTACCTAAGCAAACATATTCTGCATTAACCATTGCTGCTCATGGTCACCCACACCTAATTCACCTCCTGCAATGACCCAAAGGGCGTGGCACAAAAGCAACAGGCACAAAAATAGGTAAAGTCCCTTTAATACCTCCAACTTGGCCCCCAATGTCCAGTTATCCTCAGTGGGAGATCAAATTCTTCCAAAAACAGTCTACAAAGGGAAGAAATGCAGTCCAAACCCAAAGTACAGATAAATTAGAAATAAAAAACACCAACACAAACCACACTGAAGTGATTAACATGGCAGGCTAGGATGATAAATTGCAGACTTTCACAAGATAACACAGCAACCACAGTTAGGAGGACGCCAAAACCCAGATAAACCTTGACAAAGATAATGCGCGCTTTGCTTCCAGCAAGGTTCTGTGTGCAAACACCCTTCTTATATCCTGTTCTTCCAGCTGCAGCCCATGAAGGGGATCAGGGCCCTTTCCTCTCCTGTAAGCCACATTGTTCCCTTCTCCGTTCCTCTCTGCGTGCCCTAGGATGAAGAGGGGATGGGCCTGGGTCTTCCTCTGAAGCCGGGTTGTGCCCTTCCCCCATTTCCTCCACAGCCACCAGAGCCTCAATCTCCCCCTCAGAATCAGACTCCAACAAGGGCATGACACCTCCCGTCTTGACCCTACCATGCACTCTATGTGGGGCTGCCCTTGAAGAGTCCGAAAGCTCTAGTCGGTTCAAAATGTTTTTTCTGTTTTTTTCCTTGAAGACATCTCGCTTCTTATCCAAGAAGCTTCTTCAGTTCTGGTCAAAGCAAAATGTCTTCTAGGAAAAACAAAAAAGGCCAAGTTGCCTCTTGAAAAAGCACCTCTGAGACAACTGTGACCCGGACTGACTGGGAATCTCCATAGATAAAAGTGAACAGAGTATTAATTCTACTGAGTCTATGTGTCTAAGCAGGAGGTTGGACTGGAAGACCTCCAAGATCCCTTCCGACTCTGTTATTCTACATATTCCACAGAAGAAAATTGACTAGGTTATTTTTAAATCTAATAATTAAATAGGCAGCAGCCCGTAGTACTTTTACATTTATTGTTTGAATTTTGATCACACGACCAAGGGGATACGGCAGTGGTTGTGTATGAAACAAAGTCGTAAGTTGTTGTTTTTTAGTGCAGTTGTGATTTTGAACAGTCATTAAACGAGCGGTTGTAAGTCAAAGACTACCTGTACTATAACCAAGTTAAGCTTATTGTGACATAGCAATATGTCAGGTGCAGAGAAAACAATGGTCTTTGAAGTTCAAAAGCAAAATTTAAAACTGAATCTGCTGTGTTGTGGAAACTTACGGAGTAGAAAATCAAGCCTGCCAAAGAATCTACAACGGGGAGGAAGGAAATAGGAGCATAAGGGGAAGATGTGAGAGAGACATGTTGGCAAAAATGAGCCTTTGGAGTGATGCGGAATGGAAGAATACAAGTTGCAAAAACTGTTGGAAGAGGAAACTAACTGAACCGAATAAGAGGAAAGCTACTGCACAAATGACTTAGCAATAGCAACAACACTTAGATTTATATCCCACTTCACAGTGCTTCACAGCCCTCTCTAAGCGGTTTACAGAGTCAGCCTCTTGCCCCCAACAATCTGGGTCCTCATTTTACCCGCCTCAGAAGGACGGAAGGCTGAGTCAACCTTGAGCCAGTCAGGATCAAACTCCTGTCTGTGGGCATTGTTAGTCCCAATGCCGCATTTTAACCACAGGAAGGAAGGAAGGAAAATAGACCCTAAAGTGGGTGTGTAGGGTCTCTAACAATTCTTTGAGCTCTAAGCACATAGCACGTATAACCAGTACCCTGAATAATGGGGAAGTGAGCTTCCGATAATCTTCTCCGCTGTCCTCACCACTCTCTGTAGGGGCTTTCCATCCATCCATCCGTCCATTTGGGTTGGATCTTTGGAGAGAACCAAGCTTTGATAAGCTTTTCTTCCACTTATTGCAATAAATGAAGCAAAAGGCCCTTCCTGGCTGATTATTAGCCAGGCGACCTCGCCTCTGGTGATTTGCCATCCAGCTGACTTTCATGCCTGAGGTGGGACTAGAACTCACTGTCACCTGGCGATTGGCTCAAAGTCACCCAGCTGGTTTTCATGCCTGAGGTGGGACTAGAATTCACCATCTCCTGGGGATTAGCCCAAGAAATCAGAAAGCCACCTTGGCTGGTTATGGATCAGGCAAGCTCGCCTCTGGTCAACAAAGGAAAATAGCACATAACACCAGGCAGCTACAAATATAAATCAAGCCAAGGAACAAAGATCCCAATTTGCACTTCCGGTTCATTGGGAAAGCGACTATTCCTCACACAGCCAGAAAGACCCTCGGCTGGGCCTGAGGGCAGGGAGATCCACGTCTCCTGTTTTTGCAAAGCTAGGTGGCCAGACAACAGCCGTGAGAAGGCGGATGGAGAGCACATGAGTCAACTCTGCAAAAACAAACAGCCCACATTCCTCTCCAGACACTTGACACTTCCTGGAGCCCTTGCTCCATCGGATGCTGATTTGCTCTCGCTCAAGGCGGCCGGCCGGAGCCTCAGGTTTCCCCGTTCATCGCTTAGATTTCCATTTCGCTTTTCTTACTTTGCAAGTGACTCGAGGCTGCAAACCTATCGGATGATCTGTTCGTATCACATAGTCTTGTTTTCTCCACAACCACCACTAAGGGGGGGGCGACTGGCCCAAAATCACTCAGGTGCGTTTCATGCCTAAGGCAGGACTAGAACTGTCACCTGGTGATTGGCCCAAAGTCACCCATCTGATTTTCATGCCTGAGGTGGGACTAGAGCTCACTGCCTCTGGGTGATCAGCCCCAAATCACCCAGTTTCCCCCCCTCCCTTGTGCCTAAGATGGGGACTAGAATTCACTGCCTCCTAGTTTCTAGGCCAGCCCCTTCATCAGTACACCAAACAGGTTCTTGGTTTTATCAATTTGATCTTGCAGCACATCAAGGAACCCTCTCTGCTCCTGGGAGAGACACCTGTTGGCTTCACACGTGACCCATACCTGTAACACATTCTGGTTTTGATTTCATGTGTACATATCGAGTAAACCTGGCCATGAATCCAGTTCCCAATCCAGAATACAACCAGCGGAAAGGAGGTTGGACTAGTCTGGCGCTTGCCTAGAACAGGGGTCTCCAACCGTGGCCACTTTAAGACTTGTGGACTTCAAAGCTGGCTGAGGAACTCTGGAAGTTGAAGTCCACAAATCTTAAAGGGGCCACAGTTGGAGACTCCTGGCCTAGAAGACCCTCAAAGAAATAAAAAAGACACCAGAATAGAGTACAGCTGGTCCTTCATTTACCACCTTTGGTTTAGTGCCTGTTCAAGTTACAACAGCATGGAGGCCCTGGCAGCATCCTCATGATCACATGATAAAATTCGGGAAACTTAGCATGTAATTATTACTATTACTTGTTCAGTTTATTTGCTGCCTATCTGACCTTTTATGATTCACAATGGTTGCAGCATCCCAGGGGGATCATGTGGTCTCCATTTGTGACCTTCTCAGCCGGCTTCCGACCAGCAAATCAAGGCTAGATATGCTTAACAACCACCTCATCCACTTAACCAGAGCAACAAAAGTTGTGCTCACTTAATGACCACCTTGCTTAGCAAGGAAGCTCCAGTCTCAATTGTGGTCATAAGACAAATCACTCAACTTACAACACACACGGAAGACAGTCACCTGTCTGAAATGGTATGGAGTCCCTGCTCAGGAGGTTATACTACAGACATCTTTGAGGTCCCCTCCAACTCTGTTATTCTATGTTCTAAATATGTACAAACTTCAATATCTATACAAATATATTTATATATTTTATAGCTTTTTGTGTGTACATTTTATTTACAGGTTTGTAAGCTGCATATAGAGATAGATAGATAGATAGATAGATAGATAGATAGATAGATAGATAGATGGATGGATGGATGGATGGATGGATGGATGGATGGATGGATGGATGGATAGATAGATGGATAGATAGATATAGACAGACATATATATATAGATAGATAGATATGGATAAATAGATACACATACACAGTTGTCCTATATTTATTGGTACCCTGCCTTTATTATTTTTACAAATAATTCAAGGCAGCGAGCATATCCAATGCACCTTCCTCATCCTAGTTTCCTCACAATCTTTGAGGTTACTTGGGATGAGAAAAAAGGACCTGCTCAAAGTCACCCAGCTGACTTTCATGGCTAAGGCAGGACTAGAACTCACCATCTCCCGCTATCTGGTATATGGTAAACAGCATACAGTATGTGTTTATACGTACAAATGTATATACTGAAACACACAATTATAAATCATATAGAATAATACATGTATATTAATAGATTTTTGATAGAGATAGGTAGATATAGAGAGGATGGGTAGATGGGGGGTTATAGAGGGAAGGGATAAAGAGATATAGATGGATAGATGTAGAGAGACATAGATCTGTGTTTATACACATACAGCCCCCCCATCTACAAATGTGTGTATATCTCTAGATAAAATAACATACACACATGTACAAAACATGCAGCTTGCTAGACACACCTTAAGCCCCAGAGCTCTGTTATCTACAGGCATGTGATTGTGTGTGTGTGTGTGTACACACACACATAGTTACATATACATATACTATGGCAGTTTCTCAGCTGTCACCAATGCCAGCCGGGTGGACTTCAACTCCCAGAATCCCCCAACCACCATAGCTGGATCTGAAATTCTGGGAGTTGTAGTCCATTCACCTGAAAAAACAGCTTAAGGTTGAGATGCCTGACTTATGTTGCCCATCTATTGGGTGGGAGAAGCCCATCCTAATCCCCTCTGGGTTGAGTTGGGACTACACTACCCATCATCCCAACCTCTTTGGCAGCTGCCTCTCTCGGGAGGGGATTATAGGGTTTGTAATCCCAAGGACACTCTGGGGGGAGGGGGAGGGCCCAGCAGGCCTTCCAGGAGAGGAGGGGGGGAAGGTAGCTGCACCGGTGGGTTTTCTGCCTGCCCAGGAAGCCAGCGAGGCCCCTCTCGCCTTCTTTCCCTTCCCCTCGCTCCACCGCGGCGGCGAGGCCTCACCCAGACGTCGAGGTGGAGGCGGGTAAGGCGCCCGGCGCCCGCATAGAGATCGAGGCTGAGCTGTTCGAGGCCGAGCCGCTCCTCCAGGAAGTGGCCCAGGTAATGCTGCAGCAGGTAGCGGCAGGCCCGCTTCTTGATGGAGCTCGACCACGGGAAGAACCAGCTGGACATGATGAGGGAGAAGCGGTGCGGGCTATCGTCGTCTTCGGAGGTGGTCGCCGCTGCCGCCGCCACCCGTGGCACCTTGCCCGGCCACTCCAATCACGCGATTCCCCGGCTCCTTGTTCGGCTTCTTTTACTCTCCAGGCCCGACTCGCTGGCCGACGAGCTCGCTCATTGGCCGCGCCTCCCCTTTCCCCTCCTTTGATTGGACGCTCGGCAGGCTTCGCGGGTGACGTTAAGTGGGCGGGGACCTGAGATGAAAACACGCCACCCGGGGCGGGGCGTCAAGCAAGCTCCCTTATTCTCCCCTAGAAAGAAAATATCAAGAGCCACCCAACTCCTGTAGGAGAACGTGCTTCCGAGCTCGCTAAGAAAGTCTTGAGTTTTTCTGTTTCTAAAGAGGAGTGCTAGCAGAAACGGAGGTGCCATTTGGAAATTTTGACTTTCGTCTCTAAGAGGTTCGAGCGTCCCTTCTTAAATACCCAAATAACCCTTCTAAGATTGAAAACATAAAGGCTTCCAGGCCTGGGCTGCCAAATGGCAGGATGAATATAATAGAATTCTTTATTGGCCAAGTGTGATTGGACGCACAGGTCTTCAGTGCAGAAGCTCTCAGTATACATAAAAAACACCTTCATCAAGAATAATAAGATACAACACTTAGTGATAGTGCTAGGATATAAATAAGCAATCAAACTCATACTAGGAATCTAAATAAAACAAAAGAATAGAATAGATTTTGGAATGGAATGGAATAGAATAGAATAGGGATAGGATAGGATAGGATAGGATAGAATCTATTTCTACTATCTTTAATCTATTCTATCTTCTATCTATCTATCTATCCATCCATCCATCCATCTATCATCTATCTATAAAAGCAAAATACCACTCAGGCATCATCACAAAATCTCCAGAACCGTAAAGCCTACAAACTTGAAATTTAGCACGTAGGTTCCTCTTGACTTCTAGGTGCTCACTAAGAAAGGATTTTTCCAAATGCCCGTCGGAGCATTTAGTATTTCCTATATTGTTATTATTATTAAAACGCTAAGGAGTTCTACTCCCCCTCCACATCTGAAAAGAAATCTGCTCCAAATGCAAAACACAAGCAAAGAAGGGGAGTTTCAGTTTGAGTTTCACAGCACTAAGCAGCTTTAGCACAGTTGAGTAGTCAAGACCTTGTTGATGATCCAAACTCTGTCAAGGACCTTGGAGTTCTCATCTCTAATGATCTAAGTGCTAGAGCCAACTGTAACTACATAGCTAAAAAGGCATTAAGAGTTGTTAATCTAATCCTACTTAGCTTTTTCTCTGGTAATATTACACTACTAACTAGAGCATACAAAACATTTGCTCGAATACAGCTCCTCAGTCTGGAACCCACATTATGTATCTGATATTAACACAGCTGAGAAAGTCCAGAAATATTTCACCTGAAGAGTTCTCCACTCCTCTACTTGTTGCAGAATACCTTATGCCACCAGACTTTAAATTCTAGACTTAGAAAACTGCGCCGCTTCTGGTCCGATCTAAGTATAGCATACAAAATCATACATTGCAATGTCCTACCTGTCAATGAATACTTCAGTTTCAACCATAACAACACAAGAGCAAACAATAGATACAAACTCAAGGTTAATCGCACCAAACTAGATTGCAGGAAATACGACTCCAGCCACAGAGTGGTCAATGTCTGGAATACTCTACCTGACTCTGTGGTTTCTTCCCCAAACCCCAAAAACTTTAACCTTAGACTGTCTACTATTGACCTCACCCCTTTCCTAAGAGGTCAGTAGGGGACATGCATAAGCGCACCAACCGTGCCTACCATCCCTGTCCTATTGTTTCGTTTATTTTTCTTATATTTATCCATGTATTCATAACTATGAATACATGTTTTTATTTATACCTGTTCATCTTGTAAGCAATTGACCAACCAAATAAAATAAAAATAAAATAAAATAAAACTTGCTTCCTAAGGCAATTCCATGAAACTTAAGAAAGAAAGATCCTGCAGGAATCTGCCCTTGCAATACAATAATCAGCCACAGGAGGCAGTGTAACACAGCTGCTAACTTCATGCCATACTGTGTGCAGCTAGCTCACCATTTCTCAAAGTTGCCTAGTTTGAAAGGGGTGGACTTCAACTCCCAGAATTCCCTAGCCAGATGTGCTGGCTGAAGAATTCTAGGAGTTGGCCCATACATGCCAGCTGGGAGCTGAAATCTGCTCATTTTAAAGTGTCTAAGGTTGAGAAATACTGCTATAGATTCTTCAGTCCAGCAGTGGGACTCACATTTTTTTTACTACTAGTTCTGTGGGCGTGGCTTGGTGGGTGTGGCAAGGGAAGGTTACTACCAAATCTCATTCCCTCCACATCCTACTTTCCAGCTCCACTCTCCTGTGCAGGGCAACAAAAGAACCTGCTTTCCAGCTCTGTTCTCCTGTGCAGGGCAACCAAAGAAGACCCAGCCAATCAGCTGGGACTCGGGAGGCGGAGAAGAGATGGGGGCGGGCCCAGTCAGAGGTGGTATTTGCTGGTCCTCCCAACTACTCAAAATTTCCGCTACCAGTTCTGCAGAACCGGTCAGAACTGGTTGAATACCCACCTCTATTCTTCACTCCTATTCCAGCTTTCCCTGTGCATGGATGGATGGAAGTTGTAATACAAAAGATCTGGAGGAGGACAGCTTGAAGAAGGCTGCTTAGCTGTAACCTACTCCAGAGTATTCTGTTGGCTACCAGTATGTTTCCAGGAAAATAGCTATTCATGTAGTCCTCCACAACTACCACAATTGGATCCAGAATTTCAGTTACTAAGCAAGGCAGTTGTTAAGTGAATTAACGTGAATCAGGCGGTCATTCAGCAAATCCATCAGCTTTGCTTATTGGAAGCCAGCTGGGAAGGTTTCAAATGGTTCCATGCATGGCTGGTTGTGAAGCACCCAAATTTTATCCTGTGGCTGTGGGTGGGTGGGAGGAGAGGGTTATTTTGAGGACTGGTCATCAGTTGGTTTTCTCGGTGCAGTTGTAATGGTCGCTAAATAGCTGTAAGTCGAGGATTATCTTACCATAAGAAATAGCTTTGTTGCTGTATTTACCAGAAAGGAAATCAGAATGTTATTTTTTGTATTTCCTTTCTTTCTGCCCTTTGGGGTTTTTTTCTTTCTTTCTTTGTTCTTTCTCTTGCTCCTGCTTTTACCTTGATTGCTTTGTAGATCAAACAAAGGGTTGGAAGGAACCCTGGAGGTCTTCTAGTCCAACCTCTTACCCAAGGTAAGAGACCGTGTATCTCGGACAAATGATTGTCCAGTCTCTATTCTATAACAATATAACAATTCTATTTCATTCTTTTATGTCCAATCACACTTGGCCAATCAAGAATTCTATTCTATTCTATTCTATTCTATTCTATTCTATTCTATTCTATTCTATTCTATTCCTTCCAATATTTATTCTGTTCTATTCCATCCCATCCCATCCTATTCTATTTACATTCCATTCCATTCTCTATCCTATCTTATAGTATACTATACATTATACACTATACTATACACTATGCTATGCTATACTAATACTATACTATCCCATCCCATCCTATCCTATTCTATTTACATTCCATTCCATTCCATTCTCTATCCTATCCTATAGTATACTATACATTATACATTATACATTATACACTATACTATATTATACACTATACTATACACTATACTATGCTATACTAATACTATACAATTCCATCCCATCCTATTCTATTTACATTCCATTCCATTCTCTATCCTATCTTATAGTATACTATACATTATACATTATACACTATACTATATTATACACTATACTATACACTATACTATGCTATACTAATACTATACTATTCCATCCCATCCTATCCTATTCTATTTACATTCCATTCCATTCTCTATTCTATCCTATCCTATACATTATACACTATGCTATACAGAACTATTCCATTCCATACTGTTCTAATCTTCCATTAATTAACAAATGTTTTTTTTGTCCTAGTTTGTAAAAGTAAATACAGGATTACCTGTATTTGTTTTTACAAGCTAGGATAAAAAGGAGAAATCTGCACTGGGAGGACTTGCTGGTCCTCCGTGTCAATCAACTGCTCTGGACAAGTAATAGGATAACTTCTTCTTCTTCAAGCGAATTGACTCCCCACCCAAGTTTTCTGCCCTTACACTGAGTGGAGCATTTCTCCACGCCATTTGAGATCATCTTGAATCTCCTTTTGATTGAGTCAGAGTCAAAACGTTTGGTCTTGTGATGATGGCACCAAGTTAAAAAAAACCAGGAGATGATGAGTTCTAGTCCCATCTCAGACATGAAAGTTAGTTGGATGACTTTGGGCCAATCACCAGGAGATTCTGAGTTCTGCTCCCGCCTTAGGCATGAAAGCCAATTGGATGACTTTAGGCCAATCAACCAGGAGATGAAGAGTTCTAGTCCCAGTTTCTCTCTCTTAGCCCTGCCCACCCTGCAGGGTTGTTGTTGCAGGGGGAAATAAGAGAAGGAAGGTGTATTATTAAGCATCTTCACGACCTGGAATTATATATAAAAACAATAAAAGTGTTATAAAAATAAAAAAATAGCCCAGAACTCAGTAATTCCCCTTTTCAAAGTGAGGGACCGCTTTCTCCAAAATTCCAGATACTCATTTAGTAGAAAAAAACACAAACCTCTGTTTATTGATTGACATTCAACTAGAAAAGGCAGCAATAAATACACTGAAAACGAGCTGGGCAGGGGGGTCCCTATGTATTTGGGGTTGGGGGTCTCTGCCACACTACATGAGTAGAGACCTTCCATATCTTCAACCACATCATCTCACAGCTCGTAAGAAATCTTCTATCATTCGCCCTGATTTTCATCTTTGCACAATGCTGGGTTTTCCTGTTCCAGCCGCTCTGATGTTCTTTGAGGTCCACATCTCCCAACCTTCCCTCTGTCCAGGGATGGTCAAGAGGACAGCCCTGGTTGCCAGAACCATGCTGGAGCAACTGAGATGGAGAACTAACCAGGGCAAAGGTAAAGATGAGGAGCTTGCTGTGCGCCTTAGGACCAGTGGTGGGATTCAAATAATTTAACAACCGGTTCTCTGCCCTAATGATTTCTTCCAAAAAACAGTTCACCAAACTGCTCAGAAAGTGTCATGCCCCTGTCACAGTCTGAATCTGAAGAAGATGAACAGCTGACAGGGAGTGGGAGTGTGGCTCCGTTGGCTTTGGAGGAAACGGGAAGGGCAAAGTCTGGCTGGGCAGAGCAGGGGCAGAGGTAGAACAAGGGAGAGGGAGTTCAGAGGAAGACCCAGGCCCACCCCCTTTTCATCCTAGGGCATACAGGGAGGAACAGAGAAGGGAGCAACATGGGTTGCATGGTTCACAGAAGAGGAAAAGGCCCTGATTCCCTTCATCAGCCACAACTGGGAAGACAGTTGATAAGAAAGGCAGGCTGTGTGCGACAGGCTGTTGGGAGCAAACATGACTTTATCCTGTGTTGTCATGGCTTATCCATGTTCCTGGCGTCTTCCCAACCATGTGAGTTTTGCCGTGCCTTCAAGTCTGAAATTCTTGCTCCTGTCTTTCCAAACTAATTACTTCAGTTTAGCTTGTTTGGACTTTAAGTTACAGTTTTTCTCCAGCCAGAAGGCAACCTGTACCTTGGGAGCAAAGTTGGAGATAATAAAGGGACTCTTATTGATTATCTGACTGTGTAGCCTTTGTGCCACACCCTGGGTCATCACAGAAAGTTAACAACCAGTTCTCCCTAACTTGTATGAACTGGCTGAATCCCACCACTGCTTAGCACCCATAATTGATTACACACACACACACACACACATACACTGAAATGTTTGTGTCCGAACATATCTGGCAGCATGAAAATCATCGTTTCGAAGAACCCGAAGGCCACAAGTTTCTTTGCCCCAGAGTCATGGCCGCACAGAAATGGAAGCCAAGTTGGCTTCCTTCGAGAGAGAGAAGAACCACAACTAGGAAAGTCCATTGGCTTCAAGATGCCCAGAAGAAAACCTTGGGCCTTGATTGTTCTTCTCCGTTGCAGATGCCAAACTTATCTCTCTTGCTTTTCCTTCTGAAAATGGAAGCTGTGTAGTGATCTTGGCCACCGGCTAGCCTGCTGGAAGGGCCCCACAGCAAATGGTTGGCCTTAGTTTTATGATCCTGCAACGCCTGCAGGAGATGCCAGATCTCAGATCCTGATTTCCCCAGCATTGGAGCTCAAAGGCGGGTTGACTGGATGACCGGAGATGTTGAGCTCTTTTCCGGCGTTTCTGCCAGGATGGCTTTGGATTTCCATCTAGCTCTGGGGAGACAGATGTTAAAAGGCCATTATAAGCCCCAGATTTTATTAGCAGGAGGAATAAAGGGGAGGTGAGATACGTGATTGGAAAAATAGGCTGCACCCGAGCAGAGAGAAGGCTCCTTGGTACAAAAGACAGACGGAAAATCAATTTTTGCAGAGATAGGAACAGGCAATAGGAAATTGCAAAATGATGAAAGGCATCGAATCAGATGGAGAGAGTAGAATACAGCAGAGTAGGGTACGGTAGGGTAGGTTAGGGATAGGACAGGGTAGGATAGTATAGTAGAATAGAATAGAATAGAATAGAATAGAATAGAATAGAATAGAATAGAATAGAATAGATATTGGAAGGAATAGAATAGAATAATAGAATAGAAATAAGGGAAGAGAAGAGAAGAGAAGAGAAGAGAAGAGAAGAGAAGAGAAGAGAAGAGAAGGAAAACAATATAATGAAAATGAGAGGAGAAATAGCAATATAGAAATAGAAACAGAACAGAATAGATAGAATATATAGGATGGAATAGAAAATAGGATAGAATAGAATAGATTATAGAATAGAATAGAATAGGAATAGAATAGAAACAAGGGAATAGAAGAGAAGGAAAACAATATAATGAAAATGAGAGGAGAAATAGAAATAGAAAAATGGAAGTATAGAAGTAGAAACAACAGAACAGAATAGAATGGAAGAAGGAGACTGGGGAAAGAGAAGGAGGCAATGGAGAAGGTGACCCACCTCTCTTCAACCTCTTCCACTGTGTCCAGCAGAGGGACGTTAAACATTTCAGGCAGAAGCACCGCCGAAACGCCAGAAACAACGGGCGTCACCCCAAATATCACCAGGGGCAGGAAAGGCTGGTAGTCCCCGGCCATCAGTACGAGGGGCGCTATAATGCCACCCAGCCGAGCCATCACTGTAGTGAAGCTGCTGCCCGTTTGCCTGGCAAGGAAAAAACCCACAGAGATCTTTAAAGGCCCCCGTTGGTCCTACCTGGTCCTCTTCCCCTGCACAATGACCCTGTGAGGTAGGCTAGGCTGAGTCACCAGCCCATGGTTCCCCGCCGGGGGGGCGGGGGGGGAACCCTGTTGTAGCTTCATACAAACTACAGATCGCACCTAGCCAGGCAGGCTCTCTTTCCTCCACACCCAGAACCACAGAAATGGTCGGATGCAGCATTTCTTTAAAGGGGTGTGGACTTCAACTCCCAGAATTCCCCAGCCAGCCTCCTGGAATTCTGGGAGTTGAAGTCCACAAGTCTTAAAGTGGCCAAGGTTGGAGACCCCTGGTCTAGTATGTTGTCCAGTGGTGGGATTCAATTTTTTTTTACTACCCATTCTGTGGGTCTGGCTTGGTGGCCGTGGCAGGGGAAGGATACTGTAAAATCTCCAGTCAGAGGTGGGATTCGCCAGTTCTCTGAACTACTCAAAATTTCCGCTACCGATTCTCCAGAACTGGTCAGGACCTGCTGAAGACCACCTCTGATGTTGTCTGAATGCAGTCACAGCATGCTGAGATTCAAGCAGGGTTGTCTTAACACATGGGCCCGATGGGTACTTGCCGGTGGGCCCCATGAGCATTGGGGCCCCATACTAATCTGTGTAGGTGAACCCTTCAATGCAGCTGGTATCATATAAATACAGCAACATATTTATTACATTATTGCATTTTTAAATTAATACTAACATGCAGATATATGCTTAATTTTATTGACCATTTACATTTTTATTCCTGTGAATAGTTGTCGTAGGGGACCCAGTAGATACACTGCTTTGCTCAGGGCCCACAATGCTGTTAAGATGGCCCTGGATTCAAGGGCTGGTTTCTTCAATTCTAGGCTGATCCTTTCGGGACACGCCAAGCAGGGCTCCTCCAGGGGGATTAACCACAACTATCATCCCCTGCCTGCTTGCTTGCTCATGAATGTGGTAGGAGAATCCTGGGCTGCTGATCTTGAAAGAGAGCCAGGATGTCTCTGAATCCTGACCTGGATTTCCAAGAGTGACCCCCTCCCCCAACATGGTTTCCACCTATCAGCTTACCTGATCACCGTAGGGAACAGTTCCCCTCCATACAGGTAGAGGCACATGGAAGATGCCGCTAAGCAGCCTTTACCCAGAACCACAAAGACAAGGCGCACCGTCAACATATCTAGAAGAAATGGAGGTGGGTTGAAAGTATAACCTGGTTAGTTTTCTTCCAAGGTGGGCCCAAGAGAAAGTGTTTTGCAACCTTGGCTGCTTTAGGATGTGTGGACTTCAACTCCCAGAATTCCCCAGCCAGCATGTTGAAAAGCACGGATCTAATTCTATCCATCCATCCCTTCCTCCATCCATCCATCCATCCATCCATCCATCCAGAGATGGTATTCAGCCGGTTCAGACCGGTTCACGCGAACCGGTTGTTAAATTATTTGAATCCCACTGCTGCACCCATCCATCCTTGTTTCTCAAATTCGACAACATTAAGATGCATGGACTTCGACTCCCAGAATTCCCCAGCCAGCATGTTGAGAAGCACTGATCGAACTCTATTCATACATGGCTGGCTGGGGAGTTCTGGGAGTTGAAGTCCACACATCTTAAAGTTCCCAAGTTCAGAAACACTGCTCTTGATCCTGACTTTTCCCACAAGCATAGCTAGAGGTGAGTAAACTACAAGTACTAGTAGACCCCTGAAGGTGGACACGCCTTCTTGTTGTTTCTTCTTACCGGAAGGGACAGGAAGACTGACCAAAAGGAACATTCCTGCAAGGATGAGGGAAACGGATTGGATGATGCGTCGGCCGACGTAGCTGAGCAGAAGAGCACAGACCATCTTGGCCACCAGATCTATCGCTCCAAAGAAGAGCTGCACCAGGAAGACGTTCATGTCGAACATGGAGAGATCCATGGAGAGCCCAAAATAGGCCATGTTCATGGAGAAACTGAGAAGGACAAATATTGGGTTAGAAGTGATTTAGGTAGAGTTCCATAACTGGTAAGAAATGTTGGGTGTTGGGTTGAGGGCCTCCTCATTGGCTGGAGAAGATGGAAGTTGCCATCTTCTCCATCAGAGAAGGAGCTCTGTTTGGAGAACCCTCCATCCTTCCTTTGGTGCTTCGTCCACCCTCCGTCCTTCCTTTGGTGCTGTCTCCACCATACCTGATGAGCATGAGACAACAGCTGATACGTCTCAGTCCAGGGGTGCGGAACAGGTCCAAGCAAG